>JAFEMH010002497.1:32500-337243 GCA_022495995.1 Adenophora triphylla var. japonica | reverse complement strand
GTGGTGGAGGTACTGCAGAGTACTTACCGTTTCTGGGATGATTTTGAAAGATAATGGCATTGACAGATGCATCCTTGGGATTGGAGGAGGAAGAAGAGCTCTTGTTGTAGCGGAATCCACTTTCTTTGCTTGGCTTCCCTTTCTTTTTGATGAGAGTCATCTAACTTAGTATGCCCGAAACTTGTTGAAGTTCGGCGAAGCTAGGAAAGTAGTTGCCGGCCAGCTTACATGCTTAGATATTCCTCTCACACAAGAGCACTTTGGCGTATGAGGATGTGAATTTGCTCTGCCTAGGGCCGGGGCCTATCAACGATTTCTGGTTAGCTTAGTTCTCCACCTTTTGACAAAATCTGTGAAGGACTCGTTCTAAGCTATTGGCTCGTTTGCCTTCAAAGATCCCTTCTCAGTGGTGCGATAAGCGGAGTCATTGTCCTCGTATTGCTTTTGGGAAGGTGCAACTAGCAAGTGGCCGATCCCGGATGCCTTTGTTGAGAGCGTGGGAGGGTCATATACCAATCTCCTAGCAAGCACCCATCGAGGAGTTTGGTGGAAAGCATCGGGGCTAACAAGTTGTCATAAGCGCACCCACATAGGTAGTGGCACGGCCCAAGAGTAGGTCTCCAAATGTGATTGGGGACAAAGTGCCATATGAATTTTGCAATGCTCAGGGTGTCTCTTGTGACTTTCTAGGAAGCTTTACGAAAGACATAGACCTGACGAAGGGGGTATCGTAATCAATGGAGAGCGTGGCTCCCTTACTCACATCAAGGGATGCAAGTTTCTTTTCTAGCATGGCCATGGTAAGGGGTTCATTCTTGCTTTCCCCTTGCTTTCTTTCTTGGATGTGCAACTTTCATTGTCGGATGAGGAAGATGATGAGCCAGACTCATACCTCTTTTTCTTGCCTTTGCTTTTGCGGCGACCCTTGGCCCTTTTAGTGTATGACTCACTCTTCTCCTGGAGGAAGAGTCATTTTTCTTCTTCTTTTCTTTGTTGGCTAGTGCAGCCCTAAGCTCTTGAAGATTTCTTCCACGAGGGTGTGGATTTGGGAAGCTTGTACTTCTAAGCGATCATTGGCTTCTTCCGAGAAGTTTGTGGTTGTTTTCGGACAGTGGTCTCATTTCCGAAGAAATGTTGTCGATGTCGACATTGTGTTGGGAGTCTTGGAGTTGAGTAGCTTCTGAAAACCGACGTAAGATATGCAGATATCGGATCTAGCCCCAACGAGTCGGAAGTGTGCTTAAATGGCTCGTGCTCAAATTCAGCAGACAGAAGCATTATCTCGTGCGAGATTAGTAATCCCGCGCGAGATAATCACACGGAAAGTCGATTTTTATTTAGCCCTAATTTTTTGTCGGAACGGAAAGTCCGTTTGAGGGGTTTCTAAGGCCTTTATCAGAACCTAACGACTAAGCAATCAATCCGATTTTTGTAAAGCAAAGCCATGTAAGATTGTTTTTTTTTTTGAAGGATTATATGCACATTTTTTTTTGAAGGGACATCCGAAAGGGTCATTCCGAAGAGACTTTTTCCGAAGGGACTTTTTCCGAAGGGACTTTTCCGAATCCTTCTTTATTGTCAATTTTGCATGGCTTTGTTTTGATCAAAAACAAGAAAAAGATCACTGAGTCAAAACCGACCGGTCACGGAGTGATCCTAAAAGTCAAATCTACATGAGAATGTGGCGATGCAGGGCTGGAAGGCTAGGCTCCCCGCGATATGACAATCTAAGTGGATTGAATACGCGGAGTGGGATTGTCCAACTTCGGAGAGACCGGCGACTAGGTGGTTACCGTCATCCGTCCTTAGTGTGGGTCCCGGGTTTATAGAGGGTATGTAGTGCAATGACAGTTATAGTATGAGTGCGCGTGTGTGATAGTCAATCTATGTGATAGAGTAAAATAGGAAGTTTTTTTTTTTGAAAGTCAAAAGAGAAAACAGATAGTGGCCGCACCAAGTGGTTGCCTACGTTTCTCCCAATTTAGGAAGACTCAGGCCGTCGTAGTTCCACATAAAGAGAGATAAAGAGAGATAAATAATTTAATTTACAACTCCCGAATCCCCACTGGACCGGACTTTAATTAAATAAAAACCCAATCACATGCAGTTCATAAATAATAATCAATTATTTAAGGAAAATAAAGGTCCGAGTTCTACATCTTAAGGGAGGCCTTAAGATGCGAGAACTCTGCAGATAATGAATCCTGGGATCCCCCTTGCGTGTTCGACCCTCGTCTTGGACCACGGGATGAACAGGAGAAACCAGAAAACAACCAGATTGCCGAAGCCATATCTCGCGCGAGATATGATATCTCGCCGCGAGATAAGCTTCATCTGAGAGCAAAAAAATTCGAATTTTACTAATTTTTTGAAAACCTCTCTTTTAATTTTGACGCAAGTTTAAGCCTCTTAATTTTCAGTCCCCAGCGGAGTCGCCAACTGTAGCGTTGTGAGAAAGAAATTCTTATTCCTTTTATTTTTTATGAGTCGCCACCTATATTATTTGATTGGAAACATAGAAAAACCATTTGAAAGAGATTTGAGTTCGGGGCTTAGGTTATGAAATGGGTAGGTTTAGAAGGCATCCATTTCACCCAATCCGGAGATCGGTCTTGCTAAAGAAAAGAGAGGTTTTTAAAAGAAGAAGTAAAAAACGAATCTAAATATTACAAATAAAGGTCCATTTGACGAGGTCAAACGGAATGTAGAATCGATTGCTTCGAGACCGTCTCCATGATTTGGAGAGGCTCTAGGCCGATCCTAGATTCTATGGACTTATACCACTCTAACAATCAATTAGAAGGAAGTTTAGGAATTACCTTACGTGAGGTGATTTGGGGCGAGTTTCGACTCAAGTTTAGAGTCGACTCCTTCACACCTGGACAGAGCTTCGCCCTCGGTCCTTGGTTTGGAGATTGATGCTTGTTTATCAACAAGGTTGACAAACAAACTATGAGGTGAGTTTTTAGGGTGATTTTGTAGGATTCTTTCAAGGAGAGAAACCAACAAAATGTGTGTGTTGTGAAAATCCTTCGACCTCTTGAACCTTGGAAGTCACCAAGTATTTATAGAGTTTGGATATGAAGAAGTGGAGAGTTAAAACCCTATCGATGGTTCCTAGACCTCTTCTCCCATTGGTTGGCCGGAGAGATAAAGTTTTATCTCGAAAAGAGGTTGAAATCGACGAGGAAACCTGTCGCCCGCAATCGCAGAGGGGATATCTCGCGCGAGACACGCCATCTCGCGGCGAGATATTGCTCCTGTGGGACGCTTTGTCCTTTCCTCGTTATCTCGTATGCAGTTTAGTCCTAAACTAACGGTAGTTAGTCAAAACTTAACGAAACATGACGAAATGGTGGATTTCTACTTCTTGACTCAAAGCGAGACTTAGAGTGGTATAAGTATGTTCCGATGTGTTCAGAATGGGGTGTCTACACTCGCTCATTACTTCACCAAGGGAACCAACATCAGAACTGAGGGGACCGACAAGGAAAGCGACAGCAGAACTGAGGGGACCGACAAGGGAACCGACAGCAGAACTGAGGGGACCGACAGCGGAACCGATAGCAGAACTGAGGGGACCGACAGTGGAACTGATAAAGATGAGAAAGAAGCAGGGATAGTCAACACAGAGACTACAAAAAGGATGGAACAGCTAGCACGGGACCTCAAGCGTTTCAGAGGACTCAAGTCCTATCCGATAAGGGGATCTTTCCTCGACATCACAGCTCTACCTGGACCAACTGACATCACAGTCCAGCACGAGTACACATTCAAGGGAATCCCAGACTTGGAAGAGCAACTCAAGGTACTCTCCATGGGAAACAGACTGTTCGGATCAGCCGTCGAGGCCACATTCGAGACAGTAACTCCAAAGCAGAAGGAAGCAGAATTCATAGAAGACGCTCTTAGTGGACCAGCTCTACAGAGTATTTTTGATGAAGTCATGGAGGTGCCAAACCTGATTGACCTGGGCTCCGAAAACAGCATGATCGCCATGATTGGGACTGCAGAAGCCAAGCCTCTCGATCCCAGAACCCTCATCAAGCATCCAAAGAATGCCACCGAAGAACTGGGTAACTTTCACCTGACCAAGGGCAAGCTGCATGTAATGGAAGACAAGCCGGGCTCGCACCCACATCTCCCTAAACCCGGTCTCGAACCCTCCGAGCCGCCTCCTTGTAAAAGTCCAGCCCTTCCGAGTCGTCCAACGGCCTTACGCCGAAAGACTATGATAATGTAGCCAACCATGTATTTCCTTTCTCGCTCAATGAAAAGTATGACCTTTCGGAGTATCCCCTCATTGCCACTTTAACAACTGTTAAGTTAACAAACAACTTAAAAGACGTTAATAACGAATCAATTGATAAACAAGCAGACACATTAAATGAACAATACATTAGAGAAGTTTTCGAGCGTGTAGTTGACCGAGAGGACAACCGGGCCCAAGTTGCCGAAGAGGTTATGACCAAAGTGAACCCGGGGGTCGCTGCAAGAGCCTAAAGAGACACAAGTGGGCGCTTTCTTCGCCGATGCGTAAAAGGAAGCTCCCGATAAACCTCCTCCGGGAGTATGTTGACGTGTTCGCCCGGTCATACCAGACATGCCAGGACTCGATCCCTCGATCGTGGAGCACGAATTCCCCCGGATCCCGAATCCAAACCTCGTCAAACGTAAGCCGCGCAAGATCAAGCCAGAGTGGTCCTTACAAGTTAAAGAAGAGATTGAGAAAATGCTCCGAGTTGGTTTCATCGAGAGTGATTGAGTACCCTACTTGGCTCTCCAACATTGCGACGGTCACCAAGGCCAATGGAAAGGTCGGATGCCGTGTGGATTTCCGGGATCTCAACAAGGCCAGCCCTAAAGATGATTTCCCATCGCCTAACATCGACATGCTAGTCGACACCACGGCAAATTTGAAGTAAAATCCTTCGTGGATGGGTTCGCTGGATACAACCGTATCAAAATGTCCGAGGAAGATCAAGCCAAGATCGCTTTCACCACTTCGTGGGGGACATACGCTACACGGTCATGCCGTTCGGTCCGAAGAACGCCGGGGCTACTTACCGGGCCGTAACACTCTTCCATGACATGATTCACAAAGAAATCAAAGTATATGTCGACGACATGATCATCCACTCCAAAGGATCGTACATGCAAAGACATGACAGATCCGAGAAAGTTCTTCAACGTACTCAGGAAGCACTCCATAAGATTGAACCTCGTGAAGTGCACCTTCAAGGCGTCAAGCGCGGCAAGGTATCGGGGTACATGGTTACGTAAAGAGGTATCGAAGCCGATCCCAAGAAAATCAAGGCCATCATCGACATGAAGCCGCCTCGGACTACGATGTAAGTGAAAAGTTTTATGGGAAGACTTCAAGACATTAGTCGCTTCATTAACCGCTTGACATCTCTCTGCGAGCCAATGTTCAAACCGATGAAGAAGAATGCCGCCATCAAATGGGACTCCGGAGTGCCAAACAACTTTCGAGAAAATCAAGACCTACTTGGTGAATCCCCCACCCCGTGCTCCGCCACATGAAGACAAGCCACTACTCCTATATCTCGACAAGAATGCACACGTCAATTGGAGCAATGCCGGCACAAGAACGAGAAAGATTCCAAGGTTGAGCATGCAATCTACTTTGTAAGCCTAAGCTTCAAGGAAGTGAACTCGGCTACTCAAAGCATTAGAGAAAACTTGTACCGCCTTGGTATGGGTAGTCGGGAAACCGAAACACTACATGCGGTCACATTCGGTGCTCCTGGTCTCCAAAATGGACCCGTCAGATATCTCTTTGACAAGCCATCCTGTCAATGCGACTAGACAAGTGGTCATTCTTCCCGGGCCGAGTTCGACATCAAGTACATGGTCGAAAATCAACGAAGGGCGTAATAATGGTAGATCACCGGGTGACTTCCCAAGCAAAGTGAGCCCAAGGGTCCCGATCCGCAATTTCCGGACGACGGAATCTTTTCACTCGACAGCGAACCGCCGGCAACTCTTCTTCGATGGGGCAGCCAACAAGAAGGGAAATGGTATTGGAATGCTCCTTGTCGATCCCAAGGACGAGCATACTCCCATAGCTATCAAGTCAATTTTGAAACAACCAACAATGCGGCGAGAATACGAAGCTTTGTGCGGTCCGGAAGCCGCCCTCGAGCACAACATTTCGTAATCGGATGTATACGGAGACTCAAAGCATTGATCATCAATCAAGTATCCAACAAATGGAAGACGGTAGATTCTCGCCTCCCGGAAGTACCACGCGTACATGGAGGAGCTCATTGCTCGGTTCAAGGACATCTCTTTTCACTATTTGCCAAGAGACAGAACCGCCGCGGGCGTCCCGGCAACTCTCGCCTCTCTTGTCGAAATTCCCGATGAGAAATTAGTAAAACCCCTCGTAATAGGCGGACGGGAAACACCCGCCTATTGCCTGAGATCGAAATAAAAAAGAAATGATCGACGAAACCTGGTACAATCAAGTATACCAGTACCTCCAAAACGGAGAAGCTTCCTTCACAAATGAAGATGGAAAATACAAAGAAGGGATCAAAGCCACAAACATGATGGCATTAAAATGCCTGGCATCCCAATTCGTCATTCTGGGGGGTATATTGTACAAGAAGTGCCACCAAGGGCCACTCCTTCGGTGTGTAAACAAAGAAAAAGCAAGCGAGCTGATGAACGAAGTTCACAACGGAACCTGCGGTCCGCACATGAACGCCCGAGCATTGACACAGATCATTCTCCGTATGGGATACTATTGGATATCGATGGAAATAGACTGCATCCAGTTCGTTCGAAGCTGCGACAAATGTCAACGGTTCTCCAATCTCAATCACATCCCTCCTCATGAACTCTATTGCATGACTACACCATGGCCCTTCGCCACATGGGGAATCGACGTCATCGGCAAGATCACTCCACCAGGGAGCAATGGTCACGAGTTCATTCTAGTCACAGTCGACTACTTCACCAAATGGGTAGAAGCCAGATCATACAAGGTACTGAATTCTAAGAAGGTGGCCGAGTTCATCAAAGAGAACATCATGTGCCGATACGGAGTGCCCAACGAGATCATATCCGACAATGGGACTCACTTCGAGGGAGATTGTGACCAACTGCTGACCGAATTCAGAGTCACACGTCACAAGTCTTCTCCTTACAGGCCACAAACTAATGGTGCAGTAGAGGCAGCAAACAAGACTCTCGCCATGATAATCAGAAAGATGATCACCAGAGGTCGGGTCTGGCCCAAAAAGCTACATCTAGCCCTCTGGGGATACATAACATCAGTCAGAACCGCCATAGGGGAGACTCCATTCGCACTTACCTACGGAATGGAAGAAATGCTACCCGTGGAACTGGAAATTCCATCCCTCCGAGTCCTCTTGGAAAATGGGATCAATGAAGTCGAATGGCTACAGAGCCATCACGACGAACTTGCTCTACTCGACGAGCGCAGATTGAAAGCCATGGAACACACTCGAGCCTACCAGAGCAGAATGGCCCGAGCATTCGATAAGAAAGTCAAGATCCGAGACATCAGAGAAGGCGACTTGGTGCTAAAGGAAAAACCTCCTACGCAGACCAATCCCCTCGGAAAGTGGGAGCCTACACAGATAGGACCGTTCGTGGTACAAAGAATCTTCTCCGGAGGAGCCATGAAGTTAGCAGACTTGGATGGGAACCCTTTTATTAACCCCTTGAACGGAAGCAAGCTCGGCAGATACTTCGTTTAAGGAAGAGCACGAGTCAACTCTCCTTCCCCATACACCGTCCCTTCAGTAAAATTAAAGTGCTAAAAGAGTAATACCCAACTGGATACATTCTCGCTAATGATCTAAGTAAAAAACAGGGTCGCACTTCTTTTATCTTTGTTTTTTCTCAAATTCACCTAAAAGTGTCAAACTACGGTGACCTGAGCCCTTAGTCCAATTGTAAAAGGGGAACGTAGGCAGCCATCATTGGTTCAGTCTCAAAAAAAAAAAAAAGCATCAATTGCTTGTGTTTCGAAAAACTCTTTTCAATTAACCTACAAATTCATTACGGTTAAAACAATCTTTGATGAGTTCAAGCACGGTCAACTCTTGACTCTCTACACGCTAGCAAAACTACAATAAAACATTAATCAGTTAATGTGTACGCAATGACAATGGGTGGATACCTGGACAGCAAGGTTAACCTAGTTTCTGAACCGGGGTCCTTTATCCCTCTTCCCCTTCCCTTTCCCCCGGCGAGTGTTCTTCACCTTCACAGGGAATATTCCGGTAGTCCTTCTACCTGGCTCAGGGACCCTTCCCGATGCCTCCGTCAAACCTGTAGCTGTCAACGCAACCCTTTCCCTAGCTCTATCTCGAGCTGCCTCGCTTCTTGCCATCATGACTTTGCTTTGATTGGCCTCCCGATAAACATTGTCCTCATAGTTAGCCATGTCATTCCCAGTGCGATTCCCAGGGTTAGCCCCTGCCTCAGTCCTCCTCAAGGTCGAGCTGTCAGGGTAGTCACGACCCAACAGCTCACTCCGTCTCCACAAGATAGCCATCTGTGTCTCCCCTATACACTCTTCATACCAGTTCAGATACTGCGTAGACAGAACAGTGCCCCCTCTCCGGTGAAAGAGAACCCTGGCAGGAAAGGACGTGTATTGCCACCACCGTATGAGCAGCAATAGCGTCGAAGGATCTTCCATCAGCAGAGATCCCACCTCGAAGGTAGCAGCATGACTCAAGCCCGTCAATGGCACCTGCTCCAGCCCGTACTATTGCAGAACCAATGATGGAATGTAGAAAGATGTCTGAGATAGCCCCGGCACTCTGACAACCAATAGACCCTCCTGAGCGGTTCGACAAGTCTGTAACTTCCAGTGGGGAACCCACCATCGCAAGTGATGCGTGCGGAGTCTGGCCATCCAGAGCTCCAGCTCAGCCTGATCGCCCCCTATCACTAGAGGACGTCGAGAAAAGGACCAAGCGTCACAAGACATTGGCACCTCGGGCATCATCTGCAGCCTCTCCCTCAACCACATGGTAAGCATAGCGGGACTCTCTCCCCACATGTATCGGCTACCAGTCGCCATCCGACCTATGCCCAGGAACGTCTCGCCCAAGACCAAAGGCACGATGTCTCCCCCACTCCGGCACTGCCTCACCAGGTCCAGTACACTGTGATGGCACACACCCAGGGACGTGAATGTGAACAGAGTAGCGATCGCGCACAGAGCAAACGCATCCCACGCGAAAATGCTCCCCTCAGCTCTGGCAAATCTATCGGGCAGTCCCGAAATGTCAACATAATCAGTGTTCAGTATCAGCATCCCGTATGCTTCTCCAGCCGAGATACCAAGCAAAGACACTAGCTTCTCAACGGTGGCCATCCCACCAGCATAAGGAAGAACTAGCTATTCCGTCTCAGGTCCTCCCAGAATGGCTCGGAAATCTTCGAACGTAGGAGTGATTTCGTTGTACGAGAAGTTGTACACATTCCTCCGTACGTCCCAGAAGCGAGCCGCTACTCTCAAAAGATCCCAATCTGGCATGAGCTCCTTCAAAGCCCAAACAGATTTCATTCTATAGCAGCCTTCGAAAAACCCCTTGTTTTGCCTCGTGTGGTTCCGTACCCATGACTGGAAGTTTTCCAAGTATCGCTCTTGCATCCAAGATGATAGCTTAGGAAAGGGAGCCATGAAAGAAAATGAAAGAAGCCTTAGGAATTTGAAAGAAATTTAGCAAACAGATCAAGGGAATGCGCAGTTTCTTACGAATTGCAAAGCTGAAACTGCAATTTAAAAGACTCTGGAAATTCACTCTCAGTCCGGCCGGACTCCCTCTGCAGTTGACTTGGTCAACTCTGCAGCCAGCTGCTCCTAAAATTAGAAGCAATTCCAAACAAGGCCCTGTTCATCCTTTATGAATCTGCATGCTCCCCCTGGTTTCATTCAACCAAAGCCAACACCTCTTCCGCCCCGGGCTCGTGCAACAGTGCAATTAATTAATTATCAGTGCATATAGGCATAAATTTTGACCCATTCAATTTTTCATGCATGTTTCATATTATTTATTTTTGATTAACCTACATCCTTATTTGTCGAAAATAAAAGAAGGTGATCACAGGATAAATGTGCGAAGTACAGGTTTCGCCCCACGGGCGCCTTTTCAAATACAATTCAAGTCAAATTGTTCCGAACAATACATACATTTTGTCTAAAAAAAAAAGAGAGAAAGCAATAAGAGGACTACTCCGAGTCATGCTCGTTATCCGAGCACTCGATGCACTGCTCCGCAGCTGCCGGATCTGTCAAAAACAGATAATCTCCGAATTCCTCCAGGCGGGAATATACAAAAGGCCTCCTCGGCGTCTGCGAACTCGAGGACTCTCCCCTCTCGTGCCCCGAGTGTGAAGGAGGATGAGCTCCAAACCCAGCCGTTCCGCCCGCGAACTGGCCAAATCCCTGCGCAAAGTCCTCTCCACCAGCCGTGGGAGCAGGCGAACCTCTCGGCCTAGACGGCCTCGGCTCACGAACATCCACGCTCCTCCGGGAACTGCACCTCATGAACGCCATGAGCCTCCTAGTATAGGTGGCCCACCCGTCCACCAGTCTCATAGCCTCGTTGTACGTACGGCCAGACACTTGAGAACCAGGAAAGTCATCAAAAGGACAAGCAGAAAGTACAGATGCAACATTTGCATAATGCTACTATCAAATGCAGAAAACCAAAAAAAATGTGCTCACCGAAGTGTTGGGGTCCACCCTATACCGAGGTCTCAGCTCATCCGGGAGCGGTATCACCAGTCGCCTGCGTGAACCGTCCAGCCCCTCGTACGCCAGCCTAGCGCGTGGGAGCGGGAGATCTCGGGGATATCCAAGGCCCTCACCCTCCCTGTGCTGCACCTGTGGGCTCCTCAGCCTCATCCTCAAGAAAGTGTCGTAGTCGGCTCCCGCTATGATATACTCGGTATAGAGCACACCCTGTCTATACCTCGCCAACTCCTCCATCGGCATCGACAGAGGATGCTGCATGTACAGAGGCGGATCCACCGGCACCATCGGAAGTGACCCCGAGCCATGCTGACGGGTCACCCTCTCCCCCAGATACATAGCATCACAATAAAGTCCCACCAGGAGCTTCCGCCGCCGCGTAACCTCACTAGCAACCTGAACCACGCCCATGTGGAACCGACTCCACCAGGTCAGCTGGATCCGCTCAGAGAACTCACGGCTCAGGGCCTGGGACACCTCCTCGTACGTCAGTCGAGTGCCCAACCTCGACGACACCACCTTCTTCGCCCTCTTTTGCCAAACCAGCATGGCGGGGAACAAGGGTCGATACGCCTCCCTAATGTCCCACTGCTGCGGACTGAACACCTCATAGCACCAGACCTGTCAAGCAAATTGAAAGTTATATCAGCTATAGAGCAGATACATACGAGTACATAAATGAGACAAGGAAGAGAAAAAGACGTAAACTTACATCCAGAGCAAGCGAGAAATAGCTCAAGGAGTTCTCCTCTCCCCGTGAGAACCTGTCCAGGGAATGGTAGAGCTCGGCCAGTCTAGCCTCCCCCCATGCGTACCCCCTCACGGCATCCAATTCTGTCAGTGACCCGAGCAAAGGGAAGTGACAGGATGTGTCAGAAGTCGGGAACAAAGTCGCTGACAATGCGAACCAAATGAACGCTCCAGTCAGGCATTCCGCGGTCATCCTCAAAGACCCAGCCAAATAATCTGCAATACCCGTCTGCAGATGCACCTCCATCGGCCTGTACCGAATGCCTAAGCCCCTGGCATCGGTAATATCAAAACCCCAGACTCAGACAACCGCCCGTGGTATAACCATCCACCCACCCCAGCGTGTTGCCATAGGTCGGCAACCCAGTGATAGCAAAGAAAGCCGTGGGAGTCACCGTCACCTCGCCCCATCTGAAATGAAAAGTGTGGGTCGTATCCCACCAGTACTCGCTCAGAGCTACGTATATGGACCTGGCTCTCTGCGTCGCAGCTATCGCAGCTACCACACTAATGAATCCAGCCAATCCGGAGTCAAGAACCAGCTGCCGTGGACTCCTCTCTCCCTCTCGAGCCTCGTCCGGAAGTACCTCCCATAGCGCTCGCACTGCCTCAAAGGCTCCCCGACTCTTCTGGTTGTGAACATCAACCGTCCCTCGCCCCTGCAGGTGAACACAGCAAAATATGTTAAGCACAGAAGCGACGTCAACAGAATGCACGAACGCATGTCAAAAGGATGCAATGCAGATACGGTTTTCATTCATTACCTAAAATATATTTCCATCCTTTCGAAAACTCCGTCGAATCCGGAACTTTCAAAACCCTTCGAAAACTCCGTCGAATCCGGAACTTTCAAAGCATTTCGAAAACTCCGTCGAATCCGGAACTTTCAAGGCACTTCGAAAACTTCGTCGAATCCGGAACTTTCAAAGCATTTCAAAAACTCCGTCGAATCCGGAACTTTCAAAACCCTTCGAAAACTCCGTTGAAATCGGAACTTTCAAATTCTTTCGAACATTTCGAAAATTTACTCCGTCCCGAATTAAAGCTACTTTAATTTTGGAAAATGCATCTAGACATGGAATTTTGCAACCAAAATTTTTATGTCATCTACCCATAGTGTCAATTGAACTACATCTTAGTCAATTTCGACAAAGGTTCATAGCAAAGTCAAAAGCCCCAATCCGGGCACCAAAATCCCTAATTCATTCCTAGTCAAATTTCTAACATTTAAAGAATGCACATTCTTATAATTAATGGAATTTGAGGGAAGCTTACTTGTCTCTCGATCCCTCCTTTGGAGTTGTGTTTATCCCTAGCCGGGTAGAACTCCGCCGGATTCAATGGATGAATGTTGGTTCGAATGGTCCGAACCAACTGCGTTCTTTCGTCATCGGTCCTTCCATGACGAGCCATTGGTTCCCAATCACCTTCCATAGCAATTTTCCTTCACAAATTTGAGCAAACCTCACAATTTGGGGTGCAAATTTTCTCTCCTTTCTCTCCTCTCTCGTCGGAAATAATGAAAGAAAATGGCCACTTTTTCTTCTGCCTCGGCGCTGATAATAACCTGGTCAAACTCAGTCCAAGTCCGGCCGGACTCTTGTTGCACCAGAAAGATTCCTTGCCACTTTGGCCCCTCAGCTTTTCAAAGTTTCAATTTTACCCCTTTTGGCCACCAAAAGTGTAAAATTTCTCCCCAGTTAGACATTTCTAACACCCCATCCCCCGAGGATAAAATCCCTAGTTAGTTTTCACTAACGCTCGTCTCCAGACGTTAAATCTCCCGTTAGTTCTCACTAACGTTTCGTCTCTAGACGTTAAATCTCCCGTTAGTTTTCACTAATGCTCGTCTCCAGACGTTATATTCCCAGTTAGTTTTCACTAACGCTCGTCTCCAGACGTTAAATTCCTAGTTAGTTTTCACTAACGCTCGTCTCCAGACGTTAAATTCCCAGTTAGTTTTCACTAACGCTCGTCTCCAGACGTTAAATTCAATCCTCAGTTGACGTTTGACATTCAAACGCTCAATCATGTCTCCGGACATTCCAGTTACAATTTCGTCTCCAGACGTTAAATTCAATCCTCAGTTGACGTTTGACATTCAAACGCTCAATCATGTCTCCGGACATTCCAGTTACAATTCCGTCTCCAGACGTTAAATTCAATCCTCAGTTGACGTTTGACATTCAAACGCTCAATCATGTCTCCGGACATTCAAGTCACATTTCCGTCTCCTGACGTCAAAATTTCTATCAGTTTTCACTATCGTTCACTTCCCCGGCCGCCAGTCGTAAGCCCGATCGTCCCACTTCAGCGGCCATCATGGTAAGCCCGCACAACAATCCCTCTTCGGCCATCAAGGTAAGCCCGAATGCTCATCCCCAGAAGGATTCTAAAGAAGAAACGTCAATCCTTCCGAGTTGTTAATAATGCCAGTTTAACACAACCATTCCCATCATTGCCACCCTATCCCCAGCAGGATAAACCTGGCCGTCATCGTAAGTCCAGTACCCAAGGCACGAACGCCTTCGTCTCAGGATAAACGTATCCTCGCAACTCCGGTCTGAGGCACCACACGCCCTCAAAGGTTTCAGAAATCCCAGGTTCAGACGCCTCACAATAGTCTCCATTCAGGTCCAGGTACCTCGCGATGGTCTCCTCTCAGGTTCAGACGCCTCCCAACAGTCTCGCTCAGGTCAAGGTCCCCACGCGCGGCTCCTTGTACCTATAAACTACGATCGGCTTGATTCCCGCTCGGGATATGTAGGAATCCTTTCGCTAAGGGTCCAGCCAGCTGACCGCCCAGGTCTTTCAAAGTAAGGCATCCCGATTTGGATCCTTATCTTTTTCAACGACCCCACTTCCTTCGGAAGAGACGTCGCTGAGGGGCTAACTGTAAGTACCCAAATCCGGATCGTCAAAATCCGTTAGAAACTTAACCGGAATCCGTTAACTGGCCCGCTCCAGGTTAACCGGAACCCGTTAAGCTCCCCGTTGCCATGCCAACGAGACGTCCCGGGACTGCCCCATGCATCCCGACGTCAAAACGTACTTAACACACGTCATCGCACGTAAAAGTACGGCTTTCCCTGAAAAATGCACTTTCCGGCACTTTCCGGGGGCGTTTCGGACATTTTCCGGACTGTTATTTTAAAAACGGACAAAACCGGGACCCGGGAACGAACTCCCACACATTTGGTGAGTCATGGGACACGTGGCAAGCATGCCACCTCCCTCTAGTCACCTTTGAATCAGAAATCAAGGCCAAAAGACTAAAATACCCCTGGTATACAGTCTCAGTCCGACCGGACTCCTTTGCAGATTCTCAGAAATTGCCAGCAAGTCCCTCAAATTTCCAAAGTTTCACAAAACCCCTGGATTTCAGTCTATGTTCGGCCGGACTCATACTGAATTTTCACCTATAAATAGAAAGGCTGTCAAAGCCATTTACAACAACAAATTTACTCTCCAAAATCACCACAGCCACGGCCCAAACCCCTTTCACCCCTTCCCGAGCTCCCGTTTTGCCTCGATTTGCGTGAAAACTCTGCGTTTCAACCAAACACGAACCAAAACACCTTAAAACACCGTTCCAAACCACTTTCCGTATCCCGTATACATCCCCCGAGCCAAAGGAGTCGACCCTAGCTATAGGTATAACTCCCTCTCTCTAAATCTCTCGTTCCGTCTCAGTTTACGCGCCAGTCGCTACAACCGTTTCGGACGAACACCGTTGAAATGTAGACGCCTCCGTCTAATGGGGTCCGATACGTTTTAGCCCCTCGATCCTCTTCTCTTCCCGTAAGAGAAGTAATCACGGGTTAAAACGGCGTTCTGACCCCGTTCCGTTTAAATTTCTGTCATTTACCATTCCGGATCGATCAATCCGTCGATTGTCATTTACTTTTCTGTTATTCACAACTCCGAGCCATTTTGGCTCGTCGATCGTCATTTACAACTTCGAGCGGTTTTGGCTCGTCAATCGTCATTTACAATTCCGAGTCGTTTGGCTCGTCGATCGTCATTTACGATTCTGGATCGTTTGATTCCGTTGATACTGCAATTTAAATACTGTCATTTACAAAGTCCGACCCATTCGAATCGTTATAGTATTTACATTTCAAATTCCGAGTCGCAACCCGATTCATTGATTGCATATCATTTAATACGCTTTTTCCCGTAAAAATCTTTAACAATGTAATGCCCAGTTCAAAACCGGAGTTCAACCTTCGAACTCTCTTTCAAAATGCGCGAAATGACGTTTGGCATCCAAACACTCATCTTCAAACTAAAAAGCATAATTTTGACACTCAAAATCATTTAATACATTTTTTCCCGTAAAAATCATTAACAATGACACGCCCGGTTCAAAACCGGAGTTCGACCTTCGAACTCTCTTTCAAAACGCGCAAAACCGACGTTTGCCATTCAAACGCTTTTTTCTTAAAAGCCAACATTTGACACTTAAGATAAAAGGTTAAAATCAGCATTCGCGCCACTTTTTCTAAAACTTCCAAAACCGACGTTTGTCATTCAAACGCTCGCCTTTTCAAACTGGACCATAATCAACGTTTGACATTCAAACCAAGATTAAGCATGTCATTCAAGCCCCCGTTTCAAAATACAAACACACACACACGCACACGTTTTCGAGAAAGGTAGAAAGACTCATCATACGAGGCATTTCGGGTGATCTCGTAATACTCTTCCCGAAACGTAACGTGACCTCCAAACCTAACAATCTCTGGTACTCAAAATAGCTTTTTACTCGTTTTTGCTACCAATAAAAATGACTCCCCATTTTCAAATAGCCTTTTTCTAAGTTTTTGCTACCAATAAAAACAACACCTTTTTCACTATAGCCATTTCTCAACGTTTGGGCTCAAAATACAAAACCGCGTGGCGACTCCTCTCCTTCCCGAAAGCGAGGTCTCAGACACCAACCCTCTGCAAAAGACAACCGCTTTCGCATCGCGTGAAATTCGGGTAATTTCAGATAGTCAAATCGCCATGTTGAAACCTTGCGACTTAAGAGGACCACGTGTGCAAGCTAAGGGGAAGCGGAGCGAGATCATTGATTCTGACAAAGTGATGATCTCGCTTAAGTCAAAGTATATAAAATGGATAAAGGAAGGTGAGATGAGATCACTGACTCTGGCGAAATGGTGGTATCGCTTCAGTCAAATTGGTCAAAAAGATAGAGGAGAGGTGGAGCGAGATGACTGACTCTGGCGAAATGGTGATCTCGCCCACTCTACTGATATTCCATTTCGGTACAAGTCAAGACCAGCTAATTCATCAATTTCGATGAAATGGCGATCTCGCCTGAGAGATATCTGGGACGTGTCTAACGGTCCTCGATAAAGGACTAATCATCTATGACAGACGAAGATTGACATCAAATCAGATAGGACACAAATCCTACTTTTGGCTCCCCCACGATCCCTGAAAAGGTGGAGAAGTCGGCTAAAATATGTTGGGGAAAATCAGGAGGCGACACGTGTTATGTGGCCCAGGATGACCGTGATGACGTCATGTCTCCTTATCACCTTATGAGTTATAAAATTAACTCTCACCTTGAAGGTTAAGTAAGCCATATTTCCTACCCTCTGTAAGTACGCCAATCCAATTCGCAACCTTTCCAGATGCATTTTAATATGATAAAATTGCATTTAGGGGCGTTTTGGTAAATTCCCGGTCCATTCCGAGACTTCCGGAAACATTTCATAAGTTTCTCGAGAAGGAAGTATTTTTTTGTACTTTGCTCATGCCAAGGGACCTAAAGGGAATAAATCTGTTTCAGACTTTTTGGGTATTATCCAAGAAGGCTCCAGAATCAGATTTGGCACCAAAAACGGTTGATGGCACCTCTTGTCACGCGATAACTTGAAGCCTTGGAAAGTGGTTACAGAGTGTCGTGCGATATAAGAGTACCATGATCAGCAGCTATAAATAAGACCCTAACCCTCTCAGTTTTGGATCCCAATTTTGACCCCCTAACATCACTCTGCACAAATGGCCCCAGAGCCTCTCTCTCTCCTCCTTCCCTCACCAAAACTACCCAATTCCTCTCTAATTTCCTCATCCTTCATACACCTTCAACCCAATTACCCTCCTACTTCCCCAAACACCTTGCATACTTCAATCCAGCTCTCAGTTCGTGCCTAGATCTCCACTTCAGAAGCTGAATCGAAGGCTTTTGCACCTAACTTGGTGTAGAAGTTGAGGACTACAAGGGTAACATATCTCTCTCTCTCTCTCTCTCTCTCTCTCTCTCTCATCTATTTGTTTTGTTGTGCTTCCTTCTCCTCCACTTGATAATCAGGCTCCATCTGCCTCAGATTATCAAGTGGCAACTGCAATCTCTCTGTTTAATTTGTGTTTGCTTGAGTCCAATTGCATGATCATGATGTGATCTATCTATAATTGCAATTTGGATGTCAAGGGAGTATGGATCTCCCATATCCACACTCCTTTGGTTGATTCGTATCTAATTCATGCTATTCTTATTGATTCTGGTATAATTGATTGATCTGTTTGAGCATCTGTTGAATCTGTTCCTCAGTTTGTAAGGTTCCTGCAGATGGTAAACCTGTGTCATGGGACACATTTGGACATGAGGAGTCCTGTGTCACGCGACACATCGTGCCCATCTGCAGGGACCATTCTTCAATTGTAAGTTGATTTAGCTAGTTAGCTTAGCTTTTAGTTGTATGTTCATGGTGTTTTATGATCAGATCTAGTTTGTAACTGTGTTGTGTGTTCATTTAAGATCTCTGTAATCTGAGTGTTGTAAGTCTCTGCAAGGTGACTATTGGTGTCACGCGACACGTTTGGACATGAGGAGTCCTGTGTCACGCGACATAAGTGGTCCTTTGCAGAAGACTTGATTTCATTTGTAATCTGTTCTCCTTGCTGTAATGGGATGTGGCCTCCCTGGACAATTGGTCTACAAGTTGTAATGATCTTACCTATTCAATAAAATTCATGATTATCGCACTTGTTCATTATCGATGTTTGCACATTTTTTGAATTATTTGGATGTCTAAATTAGAAAGACTCGTCTACGGACGAGGCGTGTTGGGTGAACTCTCGGTTCTTCCCAACACGTAACCTGACCCCCGAACCCATTCTCTTTCAAAAGGTTTTTCAAAGTGCACCTCTAAAAGCATAGCGTGGCGACTCCTTCATTTTCTATTCTAAACCGAAATTTTTTCGGGCGAGCGCGCATTCAGTGGAGACTCTGCTAGGGAAAACTTTTTGGAAAACCTGTTTTTTCAAAAACTAAGAGGGTCATGCTTTCGTTCACTTAGACGTCCAATGTGTTTATCTTATGTGCATCCTTGATAATCTTGTGCGATACATGCATTTTGTGAGATCTTACAACTTGTATACCTTTGTTTGTTTCTTGTGGCTTTATTTTTGTGCTTTATTGGATTGCTTCATCCCTTGCCAAGGAGAGGCAGGGGCTAATCCCAGTTTTGCAGGAGTTCTGGTTCAGTGACTATCCTGGTCGTGCGACAGCTTTGTTCCTCGTTGTTACGTGTCACGCGACAGGAATGAGTCCTTTGGACATATCTCAGTGTCTTTGGTTTGAGGGCAGTCCCTTGAATCAAAAGTTTGCTCAGTTGATTGTTGTTCCCTTTTTTGTTCCCTGTGAGAGTGCGTGTGTTTTCTCTTTCTTCATTTTTTTAAAAATAAATAAATATTTTTTTTTATTTTTTCGTAAATAAAAGAACATAGTCATCCGCACACTACACCACATAGATTTAGAACCCTCTGGTGCGATTGACGGCATCGCGGACGGTGATAATATTCGCCTATGTTTGAGCGCCTAATGTCAAACCCATCCCCCTAGTGCGTTATAGGTGGCGCCACACTTAAACCTTACCCATGGTTGGTTTTTGATACAACGTTTTAATTACACCACTATGAATTGTTTTTTGAAATTTCCAATAGGTCCTTATACCTTCCCCAAAACCTCGCACCTTGTGGGCATGTTGCCAATGTAACATGGTTTCACGTAAGGACATGTCACTCTCGTGGCATGTCCTAAATGAGAGATCATGCCGCATTGTCACCATGAACCGAAGAGAGGTCATGCCGGATTTTTCTTGAAATTTCTTCGAGAATACCCGTTATGCTGCCCAAATTTCTCTAGAAATTTGGATCACTCGTCCGTCCCACATCATGTTAGGTCTTGGTTAGGTATCATTACCTATTATTAATTTCAAATGCAAAGCATTTAGTGTAATTTGAACGTCGCGTCCCTAGGCTTCCCCAAGGTGTAGTGTGCGTAAATAAAGGCTTCTCCTTTCCCAACCATTCCTAGGATTTAAATCACCGATTTATACTTGAAGATAAATAAATTGTTTGCGCGAGTCTGTCCCCCTTTTCTTCTCCCTCTCCTGTATTTCCTCAAAAGTCTTCTCCCTTCCCTACCTTATAAACCCGTATCTATCCCTGCAGCTACGGCGAGTTAGATTCGATCATCTGTTCTGGGAGCTCGTTTGGTCTGGGTTGTCAAAGAAGTTCAAGCAGTTTCTCAAGCTTTAGTCAGTACAGAATCAGATATGGCCGGGAACGGAGATGTGTTTGCCGCCCAGTCTGTTGGAGGTTCGGGTCCGATGAGTCAACCAAGTTTGAATGATATGTCTACGGATGAGTTGAGGATAATTTTGGAAGCCGCTTTGGCCCGGGAACGTGAGGCCCGCCTGTTAGCTCAGAATGCCAAGATCCGAGAAGAAGAAGCTCATAACCGCTTTGTTGAGGCCATGAGGGCCCGGGGAATAGCAATTCTCTGTAGAGAAGATGGTTCTTATGAGGAAATTGCTGAAGAGGGCAACAACGAGATTGGATCCGCTTCTCCTGCCCAGCCTGCTCCACCCAGTTACAATGCTATGCCTCCTCCCATGAGCTATGCCCCACGTCCCGATCAAATGCCATCTCCGGGAATGATTGTGAATGCCCAAGGAAGGTTTCCTGCCCCTTCCTCTCAAGCATATAATCAAGTTTCTTAGCAAGGTCTTAGCAAGAGTGGTGGTCAACCAGCGAACTTCTTAGATCTCACTTCCTCTCCGGCTCCCAATGTCCCGATGCCATAGATTCAGTACAGGTCTCAGTTCCAAGCAAGTTACTCCCACCCCCAGTTCAGTATGTACCCCGACAACTATCAGTGTGGTCAGTCTAATCTGCAACAGAATGGTCAGTATCGTCTTTCAGGTAATCAGATTTATCAAGACAGTGTTCCGAGGTATCCACAGTCTCAGCTCCCAGGCAACCTTCCTCAGCCTGCAGTGTGTTCTCCCCTTACCCAGCATCTATATGGTTCCACCCCGTATTCAGCTCCATGCATCATTACGGGATTTTCTACTCTTGGTCAATTCGGAGGTCAGTCAGTGCAATTCAGTCCCAGAACCCCAATGTGCAGTTTAATGGCTACGACATGTATGGGAACAGAATTCCCAGCTCTGTCAGTTTGTTAGATAGTAATATAAATATCCCCAGTACCTTCGGTCTCCCATCGGCTGCTTTGCCCATTAGATCTAATTCGGAGTTCCCAGTGTCATCTTCAACAGTGGCTCCTACTATCCCTCAGATTCCAGGTTTAACTCCGGAAGTAACAGCTTTTTTGAAGCAGATGTAACAGCAAATCGACAGATTGACTGTAGGTTCTAGTGGTCTCAAGGTGGTGGACCCAGCCCATGTAACACCTTTGCCTCATAAATTCAAGATGCTGAAGATGGACTTAGATGGTACTGCTTGCCAGAAGACTCATGTGGATACTTATGTTATGACAATGGGAGCGATGGGCTGCACACCCGAGTTTATAGCATCCCATTTTCATCTGACTTTGAAAGGACCAGCGCTTACATGGTTTTTGGCCCTGAAACAAGAATGCCGCTCCACTTGGAGCCAGATTACGGAGACCTTCTTGGAGAAGTATAGAGGCAATCTGGAGTGGCTTATCACCCGGGATGATTTAGTGGGGACCATCCAGAAGGCTGATGAGTCAATTACTGAATTCTATAAGCGGTGGAATGCCAAGCTTAATGAGCTATCAGAGCCAAATCCCCTTCAGGACCAAAAAGACATCTTCTTGTCGTGTGTGAAGCCAATACTCAGGGAAGCCATCGGAAAAGGTTGGTATCCAGATTTGCGAGAGATGGTTGGAATGGGATATAGAAGTGAGAACAGACTGTTTAACCAAACCCCGAATACAAATGCCGGCGGTAGCAGCGGGAGTGGAGGATACCGATACCGAGCACCCAACCCTATTTCTGCAATGGCACCGAAAGGAAGAGAAGTAGTTAAGGACAACATTGTCAATAACCTACAAGGAGGAGGTAATAATGGTCCTAATGGTGGGAGATTCCAGCCAAGGCAACAACGAAAGTTTGATGACTTGGGTATGACTACAGAGGAGGTTTACAACGGATTGCTCAGAACCGATATGATAAAGCCGCTAGAGAATTACAGGCCTGCTAATCCCAATCCCAATCTTGACACAAGCAAATATTGTCGGTTCCATCAGTTCCCGGGACACACCACCAATACTTGCTTCACCCTCATGATTATCCAAGGGCTTGTAGATGAAAAGAAGATTGAAAAGTCCCCTCGTCCTAATGTCGTCAGCAACCCTCTGCCTAGCAACAAGGTGAATCTCATTGATTTTGATCAAGACTATTTTGTCAATGTAATAGAGTTTGGGGAGTCCGTAGATGGAAATGTTAGTGATGATTGTAATAAGATTGTGACTGATGTAATCCCTTGTTCTGGTGAAATGAAAGATAACTTCTGCTATGTTTTGTATCTTGATGATCTGTATGATTTGAATAATACCGCTGATTATGATGATTATGAAGAGCATTTGGTTGTTACCAGTATATCCTCCATGGCTCCTAGAGAATCCCCGATCTCTTTGGAGGAACTCAGGATGGCAGCTAACTGGGGAGCGCCATTGTCCGTAAACGAGATAAGACAGGCGGCGTGGCCATACAGCACTCGCCCTGTCCCGCTTACACTAGCAGAGCTCAAGGAGGCCAGCAAGAATTTTGTGGTTGAAGATCATCAAGATGTTAATCTGTTGACTCGGTCAGGAAGAATGTTGGGAATGAATAATGCAGATCCATCCGGGAAAGGCAAAGGAGTTGCTGTCTCGAATCCCCAGTCCTCTCTGAATTTGTTGTTTGGGAGCAAGGAGATGATGGTAGAGTTCCAAGTTATCGACATTCCTTTCACTTTCTCAGTGCTATTGGGTAGACCGTGGATTCATGAAATCGGAGCAGTAGCATCCACCCTCCACCAGTGCTTGAAATTTGTGCAAGATGGAGTTCTGACGACCATTTATGGGGATAGCGTCACTATTGGGGAGACCAGTACCAATACCATTCCAGTGATGGAAATCAAACTTGAATAGGAGAACCTAATGCTCAGTGGTTTTACGATAGAAAAGCCTAAAGGGCAGGTCTGCACTATAGATTTGACAACCTCCTCGGATAAGATTCCCCCTGTGCTGAAAATGATGAGAGGCATGAGCTACATCCCTGGCCTGGGGCTAGGGAAGCGTCAACAGGGACCATGTAAGCTTATGATGCCAGAAGCCAAGAGAAACAGGCGAGGCCTGGGGTATGTCGTGACGAGAGAAGACAAAGCGTACGATAAGACTGAAGCTTTTAAAGAAAGGATGACCTCAGCCGCTGGTAAGAGGTACAAGAGGCCTGAGATGCGCCCGTACAGCTGGTCTTTGAACAAGCACTTTGTCAAAGAGGATGGGGAAATATTCATATGCCCGGAGCCGAAGCTGAGCCAGGTGCAAGAAAGGATGAGAACAATTCGGAGGTTTGCCAACAGTCAGAACTCGGTGAAGGAAATGCTCGTGAGTATGCCTAGAAGGCCAGGTGTTACCGCCACATTCGAGAACAGCTACCATTTATGGGGACCTGATTATGTGAACTAGTTTGAGAAGCTTGCTCTAGACGAACCCATAATATACAAGATCCGCGGTGCTGACCCTGTAGACATTGATGGTGATTTGGCAGATCTATTTAAGGAACAGGGGCTGTCAGAGCCTGAAGATGACATGCATTTGGCAGAAGTACCTACAGGAAGGGTGGTTGTTGCTAGTGAGCCCAGTGATTTGATTGACTTTTCCTCTGATAATGAGGTGGTGGCTATGTTGGAGTTTGAAAAGAGGCCAGTTGCAGATTTGAATAGTTTGGAAACCGTTGCAGAGAGGCCGCTACAGAATTGGACTTCATTCCGAGGACCGGTCGCTGACAGGGAGACTATGATCAAAAAGCTAGGGCTCAAGCCTCGTCCCAGTCCCTCTGAGTCTAAATTTGTTCCCCGTGTCTTGTGTCGTTCCCATGAATCCCTTTTTATTGAGTTTGAGTCCTCCGATCGGTCTGACGTCCTCACGACGGAAGACCGTCGTCGTGTTATAGACACTGTTTTTCCCTTTGCTTTGAATAAAATGGTCGATCTTTCTGAGTATCCCGTGATTGCCAATCTAACAATTGAACGCTTAACTAAAATTAATCATCAAGATTTAAAAATAATTAAGCCAGATTCAATTGAAGATAATGCAGACTTAATAGATGAACAATTTTTAGAAAATAATTCAAAGCAGGTTCGGGAGCAAAAGGAAAGCCGGGCCCAAGCTGCCGATGAGGTATTGACAACGGTGAACCTGGGAAGAGCTGAAGAACCCAAAGAAACGCAAATTGGTAGCTTCTTCTCCGAAGATGAACGGGTTGCCCTGATCGCGTTGCTTAAAGAGTTTGTAGACGTCTTTGCCTGTTCCTACAAAGACATGCTTGGGTTGGATGCATCTAATGTAGAACACCGGATACCCCTGGATCCAGATATTAAGCTAATAAAGCAGAAACTGAGGTGGATCAAGCCCGAGTGGTCCTTACAAGTCAAAGAAGAGATTGAGAAACTCCTACGGGTGGGCTTTATCAAGGTGATCGAATACCCGACTTGGCTGGCAAATATTGTAACGGTCACAAAAGCGAATGGAAAGGTTCGGGTTTGCGTAGACTTCCGGGATCTCAACAAGGCCAGTCCCAAAGACGACTTCCCCTTGCCAAACATTGACATGCTGGTAGATGCAACAGCGAACTACGAGGTCAAATCCTTCGTCGATGGTTTTGCGGGTTATAACCAGATTAAAATGGCCGAGGAAGATCAAGACAAGACAGCATTCACCACTCCTTGGGGCACTTATTGTTACACTGTGATGCCATTTGGGTTGAAGAATGCCGGGGCTACCTACCAGAGGGCCGTCACCACCCTGTTTCACGACATGATCCACAAGGAGATTGAAGTGTACGTGGACGATATGATTATTCACTCGAAAGGGTCAGATGGACAGCACTTCACTGATTTAAGGAAGTTCTTCAACAGACTTCGGGAGCATTCCATGAGGCTAAATCCAGCCAAGTGCACTTTTGGGGTTATCTGGGGTAAAGTTTTGGGCTACATGGTCACAGAGCGAGGCATCGAAGTAGATCCCAGAAAAGTCAAAGCAATTGTTGAGATGAAGCCGCCCAGAACTGTCTCCGAAGTAAAAGGTTTCATGGGCCGTCTACAATACATCAGCCGATTCATCAACCAGCTGACCTCCATATGTGAGCCAATCTTTAAGCTATTGAAGAAGAATCAGGAAGTGGTTTGGAATGAAGAATGCCAGCTAGCCTTCGAGAGAATCAAAGCTTACCTTGTTAATCCTCCCATTCTTTGTCCACCACACGGGAGCAAGCCTCTACTTCTATATCTGACGGTCACAGACACAGCTATCGGGGCCATGCTAGCACAAGAGAAAAAAGACTCCAAGGTCGAGAATGCCATATATTTTGTCAGTCGCAAATTCCAAGGTAGCGAGTTGAATTATTCTGCCCTCGAGAAGACATGCGCAGCTCTGGTTTGGGTGGTCAGAAAGCTGAAGCACTATATGCTATCCCACACAGTACATTTGGTCTCCAAAATGGACCCGATCATATACCTATTTCAGGGTGACAGAGGCAACATTTCCACCAGATTGGCAAAATGGACCTTCTTCTTAACCGAATTTGATATCAAATATGTGATCCGGAAATCGATCAAGGGACAGGCTTTGGCAGATCAATTGGCTGATTCCCCCAGTTCGGAAGCCCGAGGACCAGACCTTCAATTTCCAGATGAAGGAATTCTTGTTATAGAAAATGGCAACCGGTGGCAGTTATTCTTTGACGGCGCAGCGAACAAAAGAGGTAACGGCATCGGGATGGTACTGGTAGACCCGAATGACATGCTTACCCCAAGAGCTATCAAGTTAAACTTCCCGGTTGCCAACAATGCAGCCGAATATGAAGCTTGCATAGCTGGTCTAGAGGCTGCCCTAGAATGACATGTGGATGAGTTGGAAGTGTTCGGTGATTCCCAACTAATAATAAATCAAGCCGCCTGGAAAACTTCAGACCCGTGTCTCCAGAGGTATCATGCTTATATTGCAGAGCTCGTCGGCCAGTTCAAGGAAGTGTCATTCTAGTTCCTGCCGCGAGACAAGAACATATTTTTCGATGCCCTAGCTACTCTGGCCTCTTTGGTAGAAATCCCAGAAGGAAAGTCAATCAAACCGTTCAGGGTCGGTAGGCGAGAAAATCCTGCGTATTGCTGTGAAATAGAAGTCAAAACCGTCAATGAGTCGTGGTACAACCAGATCTTCCAATATCTCAAGCATGGTGAAGCATCTTTCCCCGTTGATAAAGAGGGAGATCCAAAAGGTATTCATGCCAAAAGTTTGCAAGCCTTGAAAAGGCTATCGGCTCAGTACGTCATACTTAGCAATGAGTTATGGAAGAAAAGGGAAGGTTGCCCTCTCCTTCTCTGTATCAGCAAAAAAAAGGCTCAGAGAGTAATGGAAGATGTTCACAACGGCACCTGCGGACCTCATATGAACGCTCGATCCCCCATGCATAGTATTATCAGGCTTGGCTACTTCTGGATTACCATGGAGACTGATTGTATTCAATTTGTGCGGACTTGTGATAAATGCCAGCGGTTCTCCAACCTAAACCACATCCCTCCTCATGATCTATATTGTATGACAACTCTGTGGCCCTTTGCAATGTGGGGGATCGACGTCATCGGGAAAATAACTCCACCCGGGAGCAATGGACACTCATTTATTTTGGTCGCAGTAGATTACTTCACGAAATGGGTGGAAGCCGCGTCCTACAAAGTGCTCACAGTTAAGAAGGTAGCTCGCTTCATAAAGGAACAGATCTTCTGCTGCTACGGAGTCCCGAATGAGATCATTTCTGATAATGGGTCCCACTTTGAAGGAGAAACTGATCGGTTGCTCACCGAATACAGGGTCAAGCGCCATAAATCTTCACCATACAGACCGCAGATGAACGGTGCTGTTGAGGCTGCCAATAAGAACCTGGAGAGAATCATAAAGAAGATGGCCGAGCGAGGAAGGGATTGGCCAGAGAAGCTACATTTAGCATTGTGGGGCTATCGCACTTCCATTCGGACTGCCACCGGTGCAACCCCATACGCCTTGACCTACGGAATGGAGGCTGTCATGCCCATTGAGCTAGAAATTCCATCACTCAGGGTGTTGCTTGAGAATGAGGTAAATGAGATTGAATGGCTCCAAAGTCGGTACAATGAATTGGCACTGTTAGACGAACGCAGATTAAAGGCCATGGAGCACAATCGGGCATATCAGAAGAGAATGGCCCGTGCTTTTGACAAAAAAGTGAAGCCCAGGGACATCAAGGTTGGTGATCTGGTTCTCAAGATGAAGCCCGCAAATCAGAACAATGCATTGGGCAAATGGGCACCCATCTGGTTCGGACCGTTTCTAGTAAAGAAGATATTCTCTGGAGGAGCAATGCAGCTGACAGATCTAGATGGCAACCCATTTTTGCACCCCGTCAACGGAGACAAGTTGCGGCGGTATTACGTGTGATCGAGTCTTTTCCCCCTCTATACAAAAATTAAAAAAAAAAAAAAAGAAGAAATGATAATAAAGGCGCAATAAAATTGTCCCAGATGAGACTGAAAACCTCTCAAAAGGCAGTCCATGCAAAAATAAGGGATGCGCCCGGTGCCAAAAGAATATACCCAGCTAGACTGAAAACCCTAAACAAGGGCGGTCTAGGTAAAAAACAGGGTTGCACCATGTCCCCCTTCTGTCTTCCCCTTTCTTTAAACACAAATTTGTTTAAGTCAAACTACGGAGACCTGAGCCCCTTAGTTCTTTTTGTAAAAGGGGAACATAGGCAACCACTCGTGGTTCGGTCTAAAAATGGCTGCAAAATCTTATATCTTGCCAAAATGTGTTTTGATTACAGTTCTAAAGCTTTTCAAAGGTTCATTTTAAGTTAATATCCTTTTTGATGAGTTCAAGCACGGCCTACTTTTGACTCAAATAACTTGTTGCGAATAAAAGGAAATAAACTTTCAACATCTACTTCGTCTGCATTAAAGTAATCAAGGGATACTCAAGTTCCATACAAATAAATTTATCCCCTAAAGTACAAGCAAAAGAAATAATAAAGGGTCTTTTATCTCTCAGAAAAGTGTCTAGAAGCTCGTCCCCACTCCCGAACTCGTACCTCTGTCTTTCCTTTTCATCGGTCCCCGAGAGGTCCTTGGCCAAGGAATGTCAAATAAGTCGGTTTGAGCTCGCCCCATCTCTGGTATAATGCGTATCGGTAGTTCGATCAGACCAGTCTCCCTCAAAGCAGCCGTGGCAACCCTCTCCTGTCGCAAGGCCTCTCTGCAAGCAATCACCTCTGGATCATCCCTCATAGCAGCTCTCCGGATCTCCTGCCTCCGATAGTCCTCAGCAACATCGCCGGTAACATTATCTGGATTCCCTTGGGCCTCTGTATCTCGGAAAGACCGGCTGGATGGGTAGTCTGCTCCTAAGTATTCTCGACGGCGAGCCTCTATCGCCAGCTGCACGGGACCTTGTTGCTCTTCATACCAAATCAGGTACTCCGTGGTCAAGAATGTAAACCCTCTGGCCTGACGAAGGAGCATCCGTGTGGGAAGGAAACCCTCCAAGAAGGATCTGCTAAAGAATTGCACAGTCTGGGGCTCGGTCATGACCATCGGAACAGCGTCAGTCGTCAGCCTATCTCTCAAAGCCCGAATAGTTTGCTGAGGGTACCGATATTGCCTGCTCACCAGTGATGGGACATAGAATGAAGACACATGCAACCCTGGCAGTCTAACTACCACCGACCCATCCTGAATGTCTCTCATGGTCTGTAGCCCCCACGCCGGAATCCAGAAGTTCAGATCAGCAGTCCCATATCGCGTCAACCTCACCTGCCAACTATCAACGGCCGCGTCCCTCAGTAATCTGCATTGTCTAGTCACCCAAGGCATCGCTGTCTGACCCTCTGGTAATGGCCTAATCAAGCGTAGTCTCTCAGAAAGCCACAAAGACAGCAAAATGGGGCTGCCCGCGCCCATGAAATCAGATCCTCCGGCTAGTCTATCAAGGCCATGATAAGTCTCAGCTAATAACAGCGGTACGATGTCCATCTCCTCTTGGCCAGTCCGGATTTGACGAAGATCCACGCCTCTATCACCCCTGAGCTGTCTGACAATCTCCAGCAATACGTATATGTCCAAAGAGACAGAAAGATCAAACAGCGCCGGACTGGAAGATCTCAGCCGAGCTATCAGAGTCAAGTCTACAAGTTCACCATTCAGAATCATAGGTGCCACCTGATCTGCTGGCAGGCACAGGAAGTCTGATAACTGCTCCACAATCGGCTGTCTGTCCCGAGGAAATGCTACAGTTTCCGCCTCATCCAGGCCTGTCAACGCTCTGAAATCCTCCATGGTTGGCGTCAGATCATTGTATGATAAAGTAAACACATGCCTCTTCGGGTCCCAGAAACAGGAAGCTGCCCGGAGCAAGTCCCAATCAACCCTCCAGTTCTTCAAAGGCCAGAGACACGGCATACCATATCGCTTGTCAATGATTTTCCCATGATGCTTTTGGTGAAATTGTGAAACTTCGACAAAGTCCTGGCGAAATTGATGTTCCCGAGAAGCTATTTCCTTGTTATAATGCTCCATGGTGATTGAAAGTTCCAACCTTTGTCGCAGAAATCGCCTATCTGTCAAGTTGGGGCTGCTGGTGTCCTCCTGCTGAAAGGGCAATGTCTGCAAATGAAGCCTGAGCTGATTTTAAGAGGGTACTGTTACGAGCTTCTCCCAGTCGTGTGACACATCTTGACAAGCAGACACGTCATGTCGGGCGACATTCCTGGTCAGCATCAGACAACAAACAGGGTCTTGTAAGTGTTTTTTCTGTGGCACTCTCTAACTCGCCGTCGCTGCAATACACCTCACACACTCACCTGTAAATGCACGGGAGAAGGCCCCCCTACCATATGTATCACTATGCACAATTACCCAAAACAGTTCCATAATCTCATGTACAAACCCGGCAAGGCTGACCTGTCAATACAATAATCACACTTCTTTTCCCTCATTCCCCAGAATGGACAGATTCGTGCAAACAAGCTAACATAGTTTAACCGTCGCTAACAAAATAGCATAATCCGATATAGTGTTTGGAGTGTTGTTTTCCCCCGCAGGTACAACAATCAAACTGAGCAAACCTCAAAGATTGCCCCTCAAAGCACAACCGAGACAAAGAATCCATGTTTATTTGAATCTCCCCAGCAGTGCGCATCAGGATCAGTGACCCCTCCGCCAAGGCACCAACAAGAGTCCAATCCCTAGCAAGCAAGATCCCCAACTTACCAAGCAAATCTCAAGACACGTAAGGCAACCGTCAATAGAGACCGCCCCGCACTTAACAGCTACACTTATCCCCAACAGCAGTAGCATGAGTCCCTTCGACACCCACAAAGATCAGCGATGGCACGAGACCCTCCGGCAGCCACAATTGTCAGTAGCAGAAGCATTAGTCCCTCCGGCAGCTACAGGTAAGCACAGCGCAGGTATGACAGCACATCTCAGTCAATTACTTCCCTAAAAAAGCATTAGTCAAGTCTCGAGTGACTCCCCCTCTAGTCAAGTCTTGGATGACTCCTCCTCCAGTCAAGTCTTGGGTGACTCCCCCTCCAGTCAAGTCTTGGGTGACTCCCCCTCCAGTCAAGTCTCAGGTGACTCCCCCTCTAGTCAAGTCTCGGGTGACTCCCCCTCCAGTCAAGTCCCGGGTGACTCCCCCTCCAGTCAAGTCTCGGGTGACTCCCCCTCCAGACAAGTCTCAGGTGACTCCCCCTCCAGTCAAGTCTCGGGTGACTCCCCCTCCAGTCGAATCTTGGGTTAGACACCTCCAAATAGTCTTAACTACAACCGGCTTGATTCCCTCCCAGGGATACATAGGAATCCTTTCTCCAAAGGTCCAGCCATCCAATTTCCCCAGTCACCATCCAGCCCTCCGCCTTATCCCTCAGCTGCTCATTGGGATTGGGTTTTATTTTATCGACAACCTCACTTCTTCCATAAGTGATGTTGCCGAGGGGCTCTGTAAGTACGCCAATCCAATTTGCAACCTTTCCAGATGCATTTTAATATGATAAAATTGCATTAAGGGGCGTTTTGGTAAATTTCTGGTCCATTTCGAGACTTCCGGAAACATTTCATAAGTTTCTCGAGAAGGAAGTACTTTTTTGTACTTTGCTCATGCCAAGGGACCTAAAGGGAATAAATCTATTTCGGAATTTTTGGGTATTATCCAAGAAGGTTCCAGAATCAGATTTGGCGCCAAAAACGGTTGATGGCACCTCTTGTCACGCGACAACTCGAAGCCTTGGAAAGTGGTTACAGAGTGCCGTGCGACATAAGAGTACCATGATCAGCAGCTATAAATAAGACCCTACCCCTCTCAGTTTTGGATCCCAATTTCGATCCCCTAACGTCACTCTGCACAAATGGCCCCAGAACCTCTCTCTCTCCTCCTTCCCTCACCAAAACTACCCAATTCCTCTCTAATTTCCTCATCCTTCATACACCTTCAACCCAATTACCCTCTTACTTCCCCAAACACCTTGCATACTTCAATCCAGCTCTCAGTTCGTGCCTAGATCTCCACTTCAAAAGCTGAATCGAAGGCTTTTGCACCTAACTTGGTGTAGAAGTTGAGGACTACAAGGGTAACATATCTCTCTCTCTCTCTCTCTCATCTATTTGTTTTATTGTGCTTCCTTCTCCTCCACTTGATAATCAGGCTCCATCTGCCTCAAATTATCAAGTGGCAACTGCAATCTCTCTATTTAATTTGTGTTTTCTTGAGTCCAATTGCATGATCATGATGTGATCTATCTATAATTGCAATTTGGATGTCAAGGGAGTGTGGATCTCCCATATCCACACTCCTTTGGTTGATTCGTATCTAATTCATGCTATTCTTATTGATTATGGTATAATTGATTGATCTGTTTGAGCATCTGTTGAATCTGTTCCTCAGTTTGTAAGGTTCCTGCAAATGGTAAACCTGTGTCACGCGACACATTTGGACATGAGGAGTCCTGTGTCACGCGACACATTGTGCCAATCTGCAGGGACCATTCTTCAGTTGTAAGTTGATTTAGCTAGTTAGCATAGCATTTAGTTGTATGTTCATGTTTTTTATGATCAGATCTAGTTTGTAATTGTGCTTGTGTGTTCATTTAAGATCTCTGTAATCTGAGTGTTGTAAGTCTCTGCAAGGTGACTATTGGTGTCACGCGATACGTTTGGACATGAGGAGTCCTGTGTCACGCGACATAAGTTGTCCTTTGCAGAAGACTTGATTTCAATTGTAATCTGTTCTCCTTGCTGTAATGGGATGTGGCCTCCCTGGACAATTGGTCTACAAGTTGTAATGATCTTACTTATTTAATAAAATTCATGATTATCGCACTTGTTCATTATCGATGTTTGCACATTTTTTGAATTATTTGGATGTCTAAATTAGAAAGACTCGTCTACGGACGAGGCGTGTTGGGTGAACTCTCGGTTCTTCCCAACACGTAACCTGACCCCCAAACCCATCTCTTTCAAAAGGTTTTTCAAAGTGCACCTCTAAAAGCATGGCGTGGTGACTCCTTCATTTTCTATTCTAAACCGAAATTTTTTCGGGCGAGCACGCATTCACCCTCAAGCTCTTTTCTTTCAGTTTTGAGCTTTCTTCATAACCACACACTTACTCTCTCATCGAAGGGCCTTTAGCCGTGGAAGCCCCCATATTAGCTTACGGTGTTCACTGTTCAGGTCCGAGGTGGACGATCGTGCCAGATTTCCTCATGTGGAGTTGAAATTTGGTGCAGTCAGCAAAGCACGTTTTCTGGTAGCATCATCAATTTGGTTCCATTGTCGGGAACGAGTTCTTCTTCACTAAAGGCCTTTTTCATCTTCAAGAAGTCCAGATTCAGAGTCATTTTAAAAATCAGCATTTATTGTTGTGTTCAATTAGTTCCAATGGAGCCGGTTGGTACCTCAAAAGTGAGAACCCTCAAATCGGTTGTGGAGATTCCCACTCCTCACAAGAAGCAAGAAGACCCACCTCAAAATTATCGGGATACTTTTCATACTAGAACGTCAAGAAGGAGACATCAAACTCCTTCTGGGTCAAGGAGAGGCAAAGGAAGGACTAAGAAAGAGAAGGAGAAGGACAACATTGCAGCTGAGAAGGCGGCTAGGGCCCAAGAGGCGCTCTACATTAAGTAGCAGAATGAGTTTCTGCTCCAAGTGTTGAAAAACTATCGAAAGCTGGAATAGTTAGGAGAGATACCTTCGGTGCTCCCCAAGGAGAAATAGGTGACATGTTATTGACGCCATCAAAAGTACCAAAGCCTAGCCGAGGTGGTAGGACGGATCAAAGCAAGGAGGTGACTTAGGGAAAGTCAAGAGAGCATAAAGCTCCATCTCCATCCAAGAGAAGGAATGACCGCGAAGAAGAAGAGAACCGAGGAAGGCGAGTTGAAAAAATGAATGAAAAGGTAAGCGAGCACAAAGAGAAATCCAAATCGCGACATGATAAGGAGAGAAAGGAGAAAAGAAAAAGAAGGAGAGTTCAATATGTACCAGGAGAGGGAGAAGATTCTTATTACTATCAGTACTCAGACTCGGAGTTGGACTCTGGATCCAAATATGACAGCATGTATACTCTGGGCAAGTTGCGGAGAGAAAATGTTCCAAGCAAAGCGCGGTTTCAAAAGAAAGAAGAGCAAAAGGAAGAAGCAGACTAGAAGGCAGAGATAGCAAAACTAATCGCGAACTTGAAAAAAACCACTGATGAAGCAACCGAAGAGAAGGATTCTCACTTATATCCTTTTGCTCAGAGGGTAAGAGAATCGGAGCCTGATCCCGCATTCAGGAAGCCAGATCTGTCGGAGTATTTGGGAAGCACCAGAGCAAGGAACCACATCACAAATTTTGAGGTAACTATGTTGCTCCTAACCAATGATGACGCAACTAGGTGCAAAGCTTTAGCCAGCACTTTGACTTCACAAGCATTGGAGTGGTTTCTGTCTCAATCCATTGGATCCATCATGAATTATGGCGACTTCAGATCAAAGATTTTGTCCTGCATTAGTCATTCGGGGGCCTGCTTAATTAAAAAGCAAGATTATGCAACATTAGGCAGAGGGAGGCGGATTCGTTGTTGAGTTACATGGATTGGTTCAAAGCGCTGTCAAACCAGATCCCAGACACCAGCCAAGAATCACTAGTTATGATCTTTTCCGCTGGCCTGGCTCTAGGAAATTTCAAGATGAAAGTTGGAATGAGGCCCCCAAAAACCTTGGTCGAGATGTTCGAGCGGGTTCGTGGATTTAAAGGAGGTGGTGAGCCGAAAGTCACGGTTGCCCAAGCCGCTACTCCAAGGAAAGTTGCTAAAGCTTGAATTGAAATAGTGCGGACAGAAGGGAGAGAAATACCCAAAGGGGGGAGAATAGAGTGGAATAAGGGAAAAGAGGGGGAATCTTTTAAGGAGCAAGACTTCACCAAATTAAGACTTATTCCAAGCATATTGATGAAAGTGGTTAGCCTGCCTCCGGCCCGCGAGATGAACAAGGAGACCCTGGAGAGGAGGGATAAGAGTAAATATTGCGAATATCATAAAGATATTGAAATGTGACAAAATGATTACCTTAATCTCAAGAGGGTGCTTCAAGCTAAGGTAGACAGAGGCGAACTAAATAAGTACATTGAGCGAGATGAAGTTAGGCGGGATGGAGGCACAAGGCGAGATGAAGAGATGAGAAATGTGATAGATGTAATCAGTGGGGCTATTCCCAGCATTACCCAACTAAACAACCAGGTGATGAGCCTCTCTAATAACTTTCATGTTCCAGCATACCCTCCAGGAGAGGAGAGAATCATAAGTTTTACAAGGAAGGAGTTGGCGACTTCGACGCTCCATGCAAACCAACCTTTAGTTATTTCAATTTTCCCTCCAAGTAACATACTTCAGAGAGTGACGATTGATACGGGGGCCAGTCAGATTATACTTTATTATGAGGCGTTTAGGAGAATGGATTTGACAAAGGCACATCTCACTCCATATGAGGGTGTTCTTGAAGGGTTTACCAATCACACATTAACGGTAAAGGGCACCATAACTTTGAATGTGGAGATGTGAGATGAGGATCCAGGTGTTGATAGGAGGAGAGCAAGAAGTGTTAAGTTCATGGTGATCGATCTCATCTCGCCTTACAATGCAATAGTTGGTGTTCCGTTTATGCAAAGTTTTGAAATGGTGGCTTCTGTACCACATCAGAGGGTTAAGTTCCCCACACCAAAGGGGACTGCTTGTATCAGAAGTCAACCATTGACAGTCATCAGGAAGAAGATAGAGATGCAGAAGGGGAGGAAGATCCTTGCTGTGGCTAATGGAATAGTGATAGGAGGGCCACGGATTCATATGATTTCCAACCCCTTTGAAGGGGGGGGGGAAGAGTAGGAGGAAACTGAAAGTATGAAGGATGGGTTGGCAATCATATGTTGGCCAGGTCAGGTGCAAGCGAGATTGGAGTGTATGGAAGTTGAGGATATAGAATATGAAAGCAAGAGCGCCCAAGTTGAGCCTATGTCAGTGTGGGTAGAGGAGATGGAAGAAGATAATGTGGAAATGGAAGTTGAAACAGAGGAAAAAATGGATGTGGAAATTATTTGGGAACAGGATCCCAAGGCGAGTTCAGTGGAAACAGAAGTTGCCGAGCTAGTTAGGAGAGATGAGCCAGCCCAAATGGAAATTGAAGTCCCAAACCGCGAGATTGAAATTGAGTCTTTGCAGGAGCGAGATGAGACTGAGATTCAGGCTCAAGAAGAGTTGGAAGAAATCATAGTCAATCCAAAGTTTCCAGAGCAAAATATAAAGATTGGAAAAAGCTTATCACCTGAAAATCGGAAACGTTTGGTGGAATTCCTTGAGCATAATTTAGACGTGTTTGCGTGGCAGGTGGAAGATATGTGCAGAATCAGAGAAGAGGTTGCAGTTCATCACTTTAGTGTGGATACAGAAGCGAAGCCAATCAAGCAGAAGGCGAGGTACTTAGCACCAGAAAGGGAAAAGGCAATGCAAGAAGAGGTTGAGAAGCTTCTCAATGTGGGAATAATTTAGAAAATCACGTATCTGAAATGGCTGGCGAATGTTGTAATGGTTTTAAAAGCCAATGGGAAATGGAGGATGTGTATAGATTTTTCAGATCTAAATGAAGCTTGTTCAAAAGATAGTTTTCCGCTCCCAAGGATAGATAGATTGGTGGATTCAATAGCTGATCACAATGTTTTTGTTGATGCCTAATCTTGGTATCATCAAATCAAGATGGCATAGGAGGACAAACCGCGCTAATAGCATTTATGGTGGGACCATTGGGAATTTTTTGTTACAAGATGATGTCGTTTGGATTGAAGAACGCTTTTGGTCCACAGTCGGGCAGGAATGTGGAAGCTTATATTGATGATATGGTCATCAAGTCGCGAGATAATGATCATGTCAAGGATCTCGCAGAAACATTTCGAAACCTCAGGAAGAATCGGATGAAGCTGAACCCTAGCAAGTGTACCTTTGGGGTGACAGTGGGGAAGTTTTTGGGATTCATTGTCAATAGAAGGGGAATTGAAGCAAATCCGGAGAAGATCAAAGCTTTACTGGAGATGAAGCCGCCAAAAACCATCAATGGAGTTCAAAAGCTTAATGGGAGAATCACTGCGTTGGGAAGATTCATTTTGCGATCAGCGGAGAGGTGCTTACCTTTCTTTAAAATTCTTAAGGGAGCCAAGATGATCGTTTGGGATGAAGACTGTGATAAGTCGTTTGAGCAGTTGAAAGAATATCTGGGGAAACTGCCACTTTTATGCAGCCCAATGGCATGAGATGATTTGTGTATCTATTTAACGGATTCAGATCGCACAGTGGCAGTAGTTTTGATAAAGGAGGAAGGATTAAATCAAAGGCCAGTTTACTACTTGTCAAAGGCACAAAATGATATGGAGACAAGGTATTTTAACGTGGAAAAGGTTGTGTATGCCTTGGTGGTAGCAGTTCTCAAATTGAGGGCTTTCTTCTTAGCCCATTCCATCCCGGTGCTAACTTATGGCTCTTCAGCGAAAGGAGCAAACGGAGCAAGGATTTTGTTGATATCGCCGGAGGAGGTTAAGTTCGAAAAGGCATTAAGGTTCAAATTTTTAGCATCAAACAACCAAGCAGAATATGAAGCTTTGATAGCGGGATTGAAGCTGGCAGGTGAGTTGGATGTTGGCGAGTTGAAAATTTACTTAGATTCTCAGTTGGTGGTGAAGCAAGTTAAGGGAGAATATGGGGTAGTGAATCCAATCCTCATGAAGTAATGTGATATGGCAGAGGGATGTTGAAAAAGTTCAAGTTTTAGGATCTGATATAAGTCGATATGGCGGACAATGAACAAGCTGATCATATGAGCAAGATTGCGAGCAAAGAAGTCAAAAATCTAAGGGGCGAGATCAAGGTGGAGTGTTTAGGCGAGCATGCTTTCAGCAGTCAACAAATTTTGGAGATTGAAGAAGGAGAAAAAGATTGGGTAGACGAGATAAAGGAGTACTTAGAAAGGGAAGTTCTTCCTCAGGATCAGGATCGAGCGAAAGTCGTAAAGAGGATCTCGTCGAGATTTGTGATTCAAAATGGCATCCTTTACAGAAGGTCATTTACCAGGCTGCTTCTCAAGTGCATCAAAGAGAACATGGTGGAAAGAGTTCTATTTGAGATTCATAAAGGCGTATGTGGCGAACACCCAGGTGCAAGGACCTTGGCAGATAAAATTTTGTTCCATGGATACTACTGGCCAACCCTCAGGCTAGATGCCGAAAAGTACATGAAAAGGTGTGACAAGTGCCAGCGATTTGCAGCTATTCCAAGGCTTCCGGCGACCTTACAAACATGAGTGGTGGCGTCTTGGCAATTCAATATGTGGAGGATTGATCTTATTGGACCTTTTCCCAAGGGTGGAGGTGGATGCCAATATGTAGTGGTGACTGTTGATTACTTCCCCAAATGGATTGAGGCTAAAGCTTTGGCAACTATCTCAGAAGACAATATTATAAAGTTTGTTCATGATTATGTATGGTGTCGTTTCGGCTTGTCGCGGATGATCATCTCAGACCATGGATTGCAATTTTCTAAAAAGTTTACAGCGGAATGTGGAAGGTTGAACGTGAAGCATTGGATGTCTTCAGTGGCATGACCAGAGGGAAATGGGCAAGCAGAGCCTGCAAACAAGCAAGTGTTAGGTGCTTTGAAAATGATATTGGATGGCAAAGCTGGCAAGTGGGTGGATGAGCTCCAAACAGCATTATGGTACGTGCGAACAACAGTGAAGAGACCATTAGAGAAACTCCATTCGCTCTAACTTATTGATCGGAGGCCATAGCTCCAGCTGAAATGGGTCTTCCTTCTCACAGGGTCACCTGCTATAGTGAGAAGGAAAATGATGAAAGAAGGAAGGGACGATTTGGATTTGAGCGATGAGTTGCAAATGGAGGCCAAGCTTAGAGCAGTGAATTACAAGCAGAAGATGAAGGCCCTACACGACAAGAAAGTCAATCCGCGCTCCTTTAACTTGGGAAATTGGGTGTTAAGGAAATCTGAAGTAACGGGAAGCAAGGTGGGATATAGCAAGCTCAACCCAAATTGGGAAGGACCTTTCCAGATCTACAGAATTATCAGGGACGGAATCTACATGCTGAAAAGGCCAGATGGAATAAAGCTGAGAATTCCTTGGAACGTGAATCATTTGAAACTTTATTATAAGTAGGAAAATGTAAGGTGGGAAGTCGTTATGTATGTTTTGCTCAATTCAATGAAAAACGTTTGATCTTGTCTATTTCGCTTTAACAAATAAATCGAAATCTGGAAAAAAACTAAGTATGAGAAAAAGAAAATGAAGCACCTAGAAAAATTACAAGGAAACTTCATGGCGAGTTGCCATTCAAACCGCGTCTCGTTGGAAAACAAAACCCTGTCTTAAACATACCAGGTACCCCACTCTAACTAAGACGCCATCATTAGCGGCTTGCCAAATTGATTACAAGGGAAAGGAAACGAACATGTCAAAAATACATGATTAACGAATTTGGAAAAACTTGAGAAAATCTCAAGTAAAATCTCCACTTGAGATTACGCGGAATGAGATAACATGAAGAACTTAGGTAGGTCCTAAGTCAATTTCATGGCGAGTTGCTATTCAAACATCAACTCATAGGAAAATAAAACCCTTGTTTCAAGGTACCAGATAACCTGCCAATGGTAAAACGCATTTATTAGCGGATTACCTAAATGGCATAAGCACATGACCTCTACGAAGCAAGGCCGAAATTGTTGGGTTTTACGGGTCCATGCGCAGCGGAATTAAGCATTAAAAACATAAAACCCAAGAAGCCCTAGGATCCGTTCTATACAATTAATTTGAATATCAATGAAATAGAATTAAACCAACCTTGAAACGCTTTCCGGTCTTGAGCTATCGAACGATTTGATTATGTGATATTGAATCACAAACTTCGTTCTTCAACTTGCTTTAACTCTAGGTCTTGATCAATGAACGAGCGAAGACCCTCTTATGGTATCCACACCTTTGAATGAATCCAAGAACAATTTCTTGTTGATTGCTAGATCTAAACCTTGAAGAATATTGAGAGAATTTGATTGTGAATTTTGCTTTAAAATTTCGGCTAGGCTATTAGGTTTGACAGAGCCTTTGTATTTATACTAAAATAGTGTAAATACCTCTTCTAATCGTATTAGGAGAGACAGGCTGTCAATACCGCGTATTGGCCTATTATGTCGCGCGGTATATCAAGCCATTGGCTTGATATGTCGCGTGACATAAGTAGCCAGTTTCTGTGCCTCTCAATCATTCTTCCTCCGGTTTAACCAATTCATTCTAGTTGTGTGTGACCCAATAGGATTACATCATGTTGGCAATGAGTTCGATCATATTGAACCTCATAAGACATAAGCGGACTCTAGCAAGCCATTATGTCTACCCAAATGATGCAACGTAAGAGTTCACGTTTCCAACGGTGTACTTCCATTTATCCCTTTTTGTCTCACGATGTTATATTGAACACAAGTCATGGTCCTTGTCAACTTGTTATTGTTCAATGCTTTCTCGATTCTTGAGTATAATGATAATTCCAATCATATTGGGGTACGGCCATACACTTTCATCATTATCACTCATCGAGGGCCCAAGCATAACATCTCTCTTCCGAGGGACAAACTCCTTCTTGACTTATCATCCTTCCCATCATGAATCCGATCATGCCAATGATAGCCTTTATAGATATCGTGTTAAGATATCGTTTGACTAAAATCAAACATGGCTTTCATCATATGTAAGGTTATGATAGTCTCGGAGTCTAGGAAATAAATGAAGTAACCGTATGAGATTCAAGTATGACATTTGACCATTACATAAATCTCATGCGGGTCATGTCCAAATACTTGTTCTCTAACAAGTACCCATAATTTCAATGTGCATCTCTTATGCATATAATCATCACATGATTATCCATTGACAATTATACTAATCTATTCTCTTAATAATTAGGGACAGTGATTATTATAAACAAATATACAAAACATATAATAATCAAATAATAAACATCTCATATAATAATAAATAATGTCAACACATAAGTCTATCAATCATAGGCCTAGGGCATAACACCAACAGTCTCCCACTTGCACTAGGCCCAATCTACCATGTATCGAATACCCATGGACCTAACATGACCATCATGTTTAGCTTGTGAGAGAGCCTTAGTTAGTGGGTCCGCCACGTTGTCATCGATGTCTACTCTGCATATCTTAACGTCTTCCCTTTCACATATCTCACGGATAATGTGGGAACGTCGAAGTGTGTGTTTGGATCTCTGGTGGGATCTTGGTTCTTTTGCTTGTGCAATGGCACCATTGTTATCACAAGAAAGTTCAATAGGATCTCGATGCTTGGAACGACTTCCAAATCACTAATGAACTTCTTGATCCAAATTGCTTCCTTAGCCGCATCGGATGCCGCTATGTACTCAGCTTCGGTTGTAGAATCAGCGACAGTACTTTGCTTGGAACTTTTCCAACTCACAGTGCCTCCATTAAGCATAAACAAAAATCCAGACTGCGATCTGAAATCATCTTTGTCAGTTTGGAAGCTAGCATCTGTGTAGCCTTTGACTACAAGATCTTCTTCCATTCCTCCAAAGACCAAGAATGCATCCTTAGTTCTTCGTAAGTACTTGAGGATATTCTTGACTGCTATCCAATGTGGTTCGCCGGGATCAGATTGGTACCTACTCGTCATGCTTAGAGCACACGAGACGTCGGGTCTAGTACATAACATAGCATACATGATAGACCCAATTGCCGAAGCATATGGAATACCATTCATTCTCTTTCGCTCATCATTAGTCTTTGGACATTGATTCTTGCTAAGAGATATACCATGCAACATTGGCAAATTCCCTCTTTTAGAATTTTCCATTTGGAATCTTCTAAGGACTTTGTCAATGTAAGTACTTTGACTTAAACCAATCATCCTCTTGGATCTATCTCTATAGATCTTGATACCAAGGATATATGCGGCTTCGCCCATATCTTTCATTGAAAAGCACTTTCCCAACCAAGACTTGACAGTCTCTAGTGCAGGAATGTCATTTCCAATGAGTAAGATATCGTCGACATACAACACAAAAAATAGTGCTACGCTCCCACTAATTTTCTTGTATACACAAGGTTCATCTTCGTTCTTGATAAAACCAAACTCCTTGATTGCTTCATCAAAACGTAGATTCCAACTCCTTGAGGCTTGCTTCAATCCATAAATGGATTTCTCGCAACTTACACACCTTGTTAGGAATTTTACGGGTGACAAAACCTTCGGGTTGTATCATGTATACATCCTCAAGTAACTTCCCATTAAGGAAAGCTTTGTTTTGACATCCATTTGCCATATCTCATAGTCATAATATGCGGCTATGGCAAGTAAAATTCTAATAGACTTAAGCATAGCTACGGGCGAAAAGGTTTCATCATAGTCTATGCCATGAATACGCCTATATCCCTTAGCTACTAGCCTAGCCTTATAGGTGTGCACCTTCCCATCCATGTCGGTCTTCTTCTTGAAAACCCATTTGCACCCTATGGTTTTTACACCTTCGGGTGGATCAATCAAGTTCCAAACTTGATTATCAGCCATGGATTGTAATTCGGACTTCATGGCTTCTTGCCATTTTTCCGAATCCGGAGCGGACATCGCTTCTTGATAGCAAGTGGGTTCATCATTTTCGATTAACTCCACTTCATCACTTTCCGTAACAAGAAATCCATATCTCTCGGGTTCGGATCGTGATCTACCACTTCGGCGAGGAACTTGTGCATCTTGAACCGGTTCCACAACGGTTTGTGAACTTGGTTCGGTTTCTACCATTGGTTCAATGTTGTTTTCGGGTTCTCGAACTTCTTCGAGATCTATTTTACTCCCACTGGTTCCTTTGCGAAGAAACTCCTTTTCTAAGAAAGTACCATTTCGAGCAACAAACACTTTGTTCTCGTTTCGGTTGTAGAAATAGTATCCTTTGGTTTCCTTAGGATATCCCACAAAAACACATTTATCAGATTTAGGTGCTAGCTTGTCGAAGTTAACTTCTTGACATATGCATCACAACCCCAAATCTTCATGAAAGACAAACTAGGTTTTCTTCCATGCCACATCTCATATGGGGTCTTTTGAACCGATTTGGTAGGAACTCTGTTTATAGTGAAAGCAGCAGTTTCTAGTGCATGTCCCCAAAAGGATAAAGGAAGCTCAACTTGACTCATCATAGAACGAACCATGTCTAACAAAGTTCTATTCCTCCTTTCGTACACACCATTCCATTGTGGTGTTCGGGTGGAGAGAGTTAAAACGATTCCACAACTCTTAAGATGATGTCAAATTCTTGGCTCAAATATTCACCACCTCGATCGGATCGAAGTACCTTAATAGTTTTGCCAAGTTGATTTTGCACCTCATTTTGAAATATTCGAAATATCTCAAACGATTCACTCTTATGTTTCATTAGATAAACATATCCAAATCTACTATAATAGTCAGTGAATGTTATGAAGTACCGAAATCCTCCCCTAGCATCGCTACTCATAGGCCCACATACATCGGTATGTATGAGTCCTAATAAGTCGCCCGCCCTTTCACCGGTTTTGGTAAATGGGTCCTTGGTCATCTTGCCAAGTAAACAAGATTCGCATGTCTCATATGATTCATAATCATGTGAGTCCAAAAATCCATCTTTGTGGAGTTTAGAAATGCGTTTCTCGTTTATATGGCCAAGACGACAATGCCATAAGTAAGTGTGGTTTACATCATTGGGTTTAGATTTCTTGTTAATGTTATAGACATCATTATCGCGATTTTCAACATCAAGAATATAAAGGCCATTGAATGAAATAGCAGTACAATAATGCATATCACTCTTGTAAATAGAAAATTTCTTATCACATATAAGAAAATTAAAACCTTCATTATCCAAACATGAAATCGAAATAATATTCCTACTTAAAAATTTGGGAACGTAATAACAATTGTTCAAAACAAGTATTAGTCCACTAGGTAAAGTAACTTCATAAGTTCCTACGGCTAATGCGGCAACTCTTGCTCCATTCCCCACACGTAGGTCCACTTCACCATCCTTAAGCATCCTTCGTTTCTTAGACCACCGCACATTTAAACAAATGTGAGTTCCACATCCGGTATCCAATACCCAAGAACTAGAAGTAGATAGGAATATATCTATAACAAAGATACCTGAAGTTGAAGCAACTCCTTTGCTCTTCTTCAGTGCTTCCTTGTATTTTGCGAAATTTCTCCTCCAATGTCCAATCTCATTGCAATGGAAGCAGATTGCGTCCTCTTGGGACTTAGGCTTAGCCTCTTTAGGCTTGGAGGCCTCTTTGGGCTTGGCAACCTTTGCCTTAGGATTAGCAACCTTTGCTTTTCCTTTACCCTTGAACCCTTTCCCTTGTTAACCATTAGCACTTGATCGGTCTTCTTCTCGACAATCTGGTTTCCGCATAGTCAACATTTGAACTAACTCGAAAAGGTTTCTATTCATTCCACCCATGTTATAGTGCATTATGAAATGACTAAAACTTTTAGGTAATGAATTGATATTATGTCGGTAGCCAACTCTTGGCTAATTGGAAAACCGAGCCTTTCAAGATGCTCAATGTGGCCCTTTAGCTTGAGAGCATGGGGACCAACAGCTTGTCCTTCACTCATCTTGCATGAGGTCAAGGATGCAACTGTGTTGTACCTTTCTTGCCTAGCTTGAATTTGGAACATTTCCATCGGCCGATTGTTTAAGTCGATTGTCCCCAAGTGCTCAAGATTCTTCGAAGACTCTTGCACATGGCGAAGAGCATAAGGCAACTAACATCTCGTAGAGTCACGCTTGTGCTTCGAGATATTGTTCCCTTATTGCCCTAGCAGCATTGGCGCAGGTTCGGGTGGAATAGGTTCGGAGAACGTACGGTTTCTCCTCTTGTTTGAGAACAATTCTCAAACTACGGATCCAATCCATATAGTTTGTACCATTCTCTTCCAACTTTTCCTTCTCAAGGACAGATCGCAGTGAAAAGTGATTATTGTTTGATGCCATTTATTCTACAAAAAGATATACATAAAATATGAACACATATAAGTAAACATATCATATGAGAAGTATAGTGCATTTAAATAAATACTCCCACTAAATTATACACCTTCAAATGCAAATAAGCATAATATACATTTAATGGGCTAAGATCCAACTTTAATTCAATTTCAAGTTTGCTATGGCAAACCGCTCAAAATTAAATTAATTAGGTAGAAAACATCAATCATATCACATATATGACTCTTAGATCTTTTATGAGATCAATTCAAGACATCATATGTCTAGGCATATTTTAATCTCATCTTATGCCTTGGGTCCAAAACCATTTTGATAACCCAATTAAGTTCATTCACTTTAAAACGTATAGGAACCACCATTTCCTCATCTTGCTCGCATTCGAATAGAATCAAAACACCTTGCTATGGCAAGCCCACCCAAAACTATCCGAATGGTCTCAAGTGTTTTTAATCATGAATTGGCATAAAGAACTTAAAAGTTAAATGAAGGTTCTTTAAAGGTAGATTATAAGCACATTAGAAAGATAGTCAAAATCATGCACCAGGTAAGTTCCCAGGAAGATAGGTGAGCCGCAAGGACTTCTTAAGTACCAACTCTTCCTTAGACAGAACTCTCCTAGACATGCATAATTAGAAATCAACTCTAATTAGGCAACATAATCCTTACCTTTTATAAACAATCAGTTTCCTTTTAAATTTCGCGTATTTATGACTTGTTTCCATAAACAATCATAAGATCCAAAATTTACAATGTCTAAGTCTAAACATATTAGGAAACTAAATATCATGTTTCAACTAAACATCTAATTTAATAATTCTTAACAATTAAGAACAAATAATTCATGCATCGCAACAATTAATAAAACACATTTAAATTAATTAAGCATGCATAAACAATGAATCAATCTAGCATGGACTTATAAACTCAATTTTATAACATCCAAGCTTTTCATACACATTGCAATAATTATTAAAATCATATTTTAATCAATTAATCATGTATATCAATGAATCAATCTATCGCGGACTTATAAACTCAATTTTATAACATCCATTTTTCATATTAACATATCAGATTGTAAACACAATCATAGAATAGCGTAAAATTTGAACAAGCAGATTCTCGGTTTTGGCTTGTTATGTCGCGTGACAACATCGCCCATAGGCTTAATATGTCGCGCGACCTAACATGCCGCTTAACTCCGAATTCCACATGGCTCGATATGTCGCACGACATAGGCAACGAGGTTACAGAGATTTCAGATTCGAACCAATACAGATTACGCCCAATTAAATCACATAAAACAAATTTTTACAGATTTAATTCGGCATAAATTGAAAACGATTTTCACATTGTTTCACATAAACAATTAAAATTCTATCACATACAAAACATGCGGTAAGCATATAAACAATTTATATCTTAAACTCTAGCATGTTAATTCAAACTTAATCATACGAACGGGGCTCGATACCACTTTGTTGGGTTTTACGGGTCCATGCGCAGCGGAATTAAGCATTAAAAACATAAAACCCAAGAAGCCCTAGGATCCGTTCTATACAATTAATTTGAATATCAATGAAATAGAATTAAACCAACCTTGAAACGCTTTCCGGTCTTGAGCTATCGAACGATTTGATTATGTGATATTGAATCACAAACTTCGTTCTTCAACTTGCTTGAACTCTAGGTCTTGATCAATGAACGAGCGAAGACCCTCTTATGGTATCCACACCTTTGAATGAATCCAAGAACAATTTCTTGTTGATTGCTAGATCTAAACCTTGAAGAATATTGAGAGAATTTGATTGTGAATTTTGCTTTAAAATTTCGGCTAGGCTATTAGGTCTGACGGAGCCTTTGTATTTATACTAAAATAGTGTAAATACCTCTTCTAATCGTATTAGGAGAGACAGTACATCAATACCGCGTATTGGCCTATTATGTCGCGCGGTATATCAAGCCATTGGCTTGATATGTCGCGTGACATAAGTAGCCAGTTTCTGTGCCTCTCAATCATTCTTCCTCCGGTTTAACCAATTCATTCTAGTTGTGTGTGACCCAATAGGATTACATCATGTTGGCAATGAGTTCGATCATATTGAACCTCATAAGACATAAGCGGACTCTAGCAAGCCATTATGTCTACCCAAATGATGCAACGTAAGAGTTCACGTTTCCAACGGTGTACTTCCATTTATCCCTTTTGTCTCACGATGTTATATTGAACACAAGTCATGGTCCTTGTCAACTTGTTATTGTTCAATGCTTTCTCGATTCTTGAGTATAATGATAATTCCAATCATATTGGGGTACGGCCATACACTTTCATCATTATCACTCATCGAGGGGCCCAAGCATAACATCTCTCTTCCGAGGGACAAACTCCTTCTTGACTTATCATCCTTCCCATCATGAATCCGATCATGCCAATGATAGCCTTTATAGATATCGTGTTAAGATATCGTTTGACTAAAATCAAACATGGCTTTCATCATATGTAAGGTTATGATAGTCTCAGGTCTAGGAAATAAATGAAGTAACCGTATGAGATTCAAGTATGACATTTGACCATTACATAAATCTCATGCGGGTCATGTCCAGTCACTTGTTCTCTAACAAGTACCCATAATTTCAATGTGCATCTCTTATGCATATAATCATCACATGATTATCCATTGACAATTATACTAATCTATTCTCTTAATAATTAGGGACAGTGATTATTATAAACAAATATACAAAACATATAATAATCAGATAACCTGCCATTGGTAAAACGCATTTATTAGCGGATTACCTAAATGGCATAAGCACATGACCTCTACGAAGCAAGGCCGAAATATGGTTTATGGTGAGTTGCTATTCAAAAGGCATCTCGGAAAATAAATAATAGAAACCTGGTGTCAAGACCAGGAACCCGCTCTCCGCCAACTGCCTTCATTAGCAGAACGCGAGTTGAGCAAGCTAGCATGATGAGCTCTGGTAGGGCCTTAGCAAGATTCATGGCGAGATACAATATAAAATGCAACTCATACAAAAAGAACGAAAAACCTGGTTTCAAGGTATCAGGTAATCAAGCTCATGATGAAATTCCTTTAATAGCAATTCATATTTTGAGCTATTCGTCTGAGAAGGCAACATGATGAGCTCGGGTAGGTCCTGAGCATAATGCATGGCGAATTGCTATTCAAACGGCAAACTCGTTGGAAAAAATTAAAAACCTGGTTTCAAGGCATCAGGTATCGAGGCGAAACGCCATCATGTGGAAACAAAAATGGAATACTTGGGAAAATGCCAAGTAACAACTCTTTGCGAGATGAATGAAAGCGAAATGGAAATGGAAATGGAATACTTGGAAAAATGCCAAGTAACATCTCTTTGCGAGATGAATGAAAGAGAAATGGAAATGTAAATGGAATACTTGGAAAAATACCAAGTAACATCTCTTTGCAAGATGAATGAAAGCGAAATGGAAATGGAAATGATTCCAATACTCAGAAAAATGTCAAGTAATACCTACTCCCTCCGTCCCACCTCAATTGACACTTATTTCCTTATTCCTCCGTCCCACCTTAATTGACACGGCCCAAAATGGCAAACTTTTTATTATTTTATATTCATCCTACCCCACCCATTTAACCCCTAATGAACATAATTAAACTAACTCTAATCTTAATTGGGCCATTAGTAAAAACCCATTTACCCAATCTATTTACCTAACCTAATCTAATCAGAGCCCACCCAAATTGAGAAAACCCTACCCCCACCCATTCGTTTATCATTTATGTTCTTCACATTCGTCTTCAAACCCTAGCCCCTCCTTCGCCGCCGCCTTGCAACCATCGATTTCAATGGATCTGCCATTTTTGAAGGAGACAAACCTAGATTACATGGCTTCGTTGCCCGTAGATGATACGGTGGCGGCGATTCCTTCTCTTCTTGTCGCCGAATTGAATATCCATGCCCTGATTCGCCGGATTCCAAAGTTCTTTTGTCGATTCCTCGATCCTATTATGGAATGGTCGTTCCCGATATGCCGTCCCCTTACAACGATTACTCCGATTCGGATCCACTGTATTTTGACACCGAAGTTCCTAAGTCACAAATGAGTGATTCTGATGAATCGATTAGGGCTGAATTAGAGGCTCAATATGCTTTGATGACTTCAATAGAGGTGAAGCCTAAGTCCATTGAATTGGCTGCTGAGGAATACCTTTCTTCCCTAAGAATGATAGCTTGTTTCTTACCAAAATGGATTGGTAAGGATGCCATTGACAGTTCATTGTATCCGACTCCGACTAAAGTTAAAGAATACTTGGCTTCCTCTGTGTATCAGGTCATATCTCTACTTTTTCATTTTTTCATTCATTTATGTGATTAAGAGTACAAAATTTGTTTGGAAATCTATTGTTGGGAGTGAAATGATGATTTGTTTGTTACCATTTTTTTGTGCATTTAATGTTGAATCCACCTTTTGTTGCTGCTGCTATAAACTCTGGATCAGCATGTAGGGAGACAAGTGTAAGATATTTACATTGTGTTTAAATTTTGGAGCCAAAATTTAAATTGGATAGCTATGGGTTTAAGAGGGGTCAAATCCCCTAATCTCTCTCCATTATCTCAACTTTTACTTATTTTATTACTTCTTCTTAGTTATTGTGCCCAAAAAGTTGGTGTCAAATGAGTTGGGACGGAGGGAGTATATGCGAGATGAAACATAAAGCGAAATGAAAATGAAAACAGAATACTTGTTAAAACGGAATACTGGGTGAAATGCCATATTTCAATGGAAATATGTGGCGAAATGCCATGTCTTAAGAGAAAAAGGGTTGGCGAAATATCATATTTCAATGTAAAACGTTTAGCGAAATGCCTTATTTTGAATGGAAAAAGGTTAGTGAAATGCCATGTTTTGAAACAAAGGAAACAAGAAAATGGTTAAGTATATTTACAATTTTCTAGCAAGGCTGCCTAACGACAGACCTTACTCTTTTGAAGGGGGAATAAGGGGTATACACCCTCACAAAGGTTAAACATATTTGCTAACATTTTTAGCACTCGCTGAAACAATATTACTAAAGAGATAAACAGAAAGGGAAATTCTATAAAATATAAACGATGAAATAAAGTTAATCATATTAAAAAGAAAAAGGAAAAGATTGTTTTAACTTGGCACGCAGTCCCCAAATAATGACAATGTTCAAGATGAAGAAGAGGCTCTCTCTCTCTCTAGCAATCCGAGCCTTCCTATTCGCGACTTGCTCCTCCACTTCAAAAGAATTATCAAGGAAAGAGTCAAAGGCGTTGTCTGTTTCCACTGGTGGCTCCTTCCAAATGGGGTTCCCCATCTCGCGGTTAAACTGAGCCAGCTCCTGCATCTCTCTTTCATCAAAGGGAAACAATGGATGTCCAAGCTTGGCCAGCTCGCCATACATGGGTTCAAACAACCACTTCACAACTTTATCCTTGGGAGCACCATCCCCTAGAGCATTTCGCACAGTGACAAAAGCAAATCATTGGAGAAGATCGAAAGATTTGGCTTCTGCATCAAGGCAGAACTGCTCAGAGGCTTTAAATGCCTGCAATCCGCTTTCCCTGGCAACTTCGGCAATCCGCTCTAACTCTTTGATGCGAGCATGGAGACTTGCATTTTCTTGAGAAATCTAGGAGTGGGCGAGATCAACCTCCTGCTTGGCGGCTTCAATTGGTAACTTCGCGTCCTTAGCTTCTCGCCGCGCGGTTTCAGATTCAATCACTTGGCCCTTCAGCTCGGCATTCTTCTTATCAAACTTCTCAAATGCCATGATAATTGTACCATTCATCTGGGAAACAAGATGATGAAAAATTTCAAAGTCAAAAAATGGTAAAGGAAAAATGAAAGCTAGATAAATGGGGAAAAGAGAAAAGTACCTCAATAGCCATCTGACCCAGATAACCTTTTAAGGATGCTAAGTCCTCATTTTCCAGAGAAGCGGTGTGCTCCTGAATGAATGCTCACATAAAAATAAAAATAGGAGTCACCATGCCGTTTTAAAGGAAACATTGAAAACCTTTTTTGAAAGAGAAAAATGGGTTCGGGGGTCAGGTTACGTGTTGGGAAGAACCGAGAGTTCACCTAACACACCTCGTCCGTAGACGAGTCTTTCTATGTTCAACATCCAAAACATTCAAGAGTGTGTGCAAATGTATGTGACAAAATATGTAATAAAATGCATTTTAATGCTTTATTTTATTGCTCAACAAAGGGAAATACAACTTGTGAACCATTTATTGTGGGAGGCCACATCACACTTACAATGAGGACGGAACAGATTACAACTAGAAAATGATTTCTGCAGGAATGACACAGAGTGTCACGTGACAACATATGTTGTCGCGTGACACAATGTTACCTTTTTGCAGAGACCTTACAATTTGAACATATTACAACTGAAAATGATTTCTGCAGAAATGACACAGAGTGTCACGTGACAACATATGTTGTCGTGTGACACAATGTTACCTTCTGCAGAGACCTTACAATTTGAAGCATAGAAACAATAGAGCTCAATTCAGATCAATTTAGCACAACAAATCAAACCAGAGAAAACGAATTCACAATGAATTGACCAAGGGGATGTGGATATAGGGAGATCCACACTCCCTTGGCCAATAGGCAATAAATCCCATGAAATCACATCATGAACATCAATAGTAACAATCAAAGCAGGTTAAACAGATAGATGGCAATTGGGACTTGATAATTGAAGGCAGATAGAGCCTAATTATCAATTCCAAGGAATAGCAATTGTGTGAATTGTGCAAATAGCAAGTAATATGAGAGAAGGATGGAAGGAATTTCGTTACCCTTATAGATCTACCACTACTAAACCAAGTTAGGTGTAATAGCCTTCAAATCAGTTGTAGGAGATGGATTTTAGCACGGATTGAGTGCTGGTCTTTGGATCTTCAAGTTGGTATGGGTGGTATGAAGGTATATGGGTGAATTGGATGAGAGGGAGGTTGAATTGAGGTGAATTGGTTGGGGTTTTGTGTGGAAGGAGGAAAGAGAGAGTTTCTGATGCGAATTTGGCATAATCACTTTAGGGTCTGGAAAAAGGGTCCAAAAATGAGAGGCAGAGGGCTTTATTTATAGCTGCAGATGATGGAACATTGTGTCGCACGACGTCCTGTAACCAATTTCTGTGGTTCAAGTTGTCGCGTGACGACACAAGTTGTCACGTGACAACATATGTTGTCGCTTGACACAATGTGACCATAACTATTTCTGGCGCCAAATTGCTGCTTCTGAAACATTCTGAGATAATTCCTTAAAGGTGCAAAGCAATTAATTCCCTGTAGGTCCTTTCTTAATGAGAAACTTATAAAAAGCTCCCGAAAGTCTCGGAATGGACCGGGAATTTACCAAAACGCCCCCTAATGCAATTTTACCACATTAAAATGCACCTAAAAAGGGTCGCGAATTGGATTGGCGTACTTACAGAGCCCCTCGGCAACGTCACTTATGGAAGAAGTGAGGTTGTCGATAAAATAAGACCCAATCCTAATGAGCGAGAAGGGGATAAGGCGGAGGGCTGGACGATGACTGGTGAGATCGGATGGCTGGACCTTTGGAGAAAGGATTCCTACGTATCCCTGGAGGGAATCAAGCCGGTCGTAGTTCAGACTATTCGGAGGTGTCTGACTCAAAGAGACTATTAGGAGGTGTCTGAACCTGGTAGAAGACTGTTATGAGGCGTCTGAACCCGGTGGAAGACTGTTATGAGGTGTCTGAACCCGTTGGAAGACTGTGTTAGTTATTGTTGCTATTGTGTTCAAGCTTGTAAGTTCCTGCAGATGGGCATTGTGTGTCACACGACACATGGTGACTGGTTAGATCCTCTGTCACGCGACACATCTGACCAGGCACGTCCTGTGTCACGCGGCACACTACGTCCGTTTGCAGGAACCCTTTCCTTTTGTAATTTGTTCTAATTTGTTGTAATGGGGATGTGGACTCCCTGAATAATTGGTTCACAAGTTGTAATTCTCTTTCCAAATCAATAAAATTCATGTTTACTACACTTGTTCATCATCAATGATTGCACACACTAATGGATTACTTGGATGTTTGATTAGAAAGACTCGTCTACGGATGAGGCATGTTGGGTGAACTCTCGGTTCTTCCCAACACGTAACCTGACCCCCGAACCCGTTCTCTTTCAAAGGTTTTTCAAAGTGCACCTCTTAAGCTTGGCGTGGCGACTCCTTTTCTTTTTCATCATTGGAAAACCAAAATTCCGCGGGCGAGCGCGCATTCAGTGGCGACTTCGCTGGGGACTACACTTTGAATACCTGGTTTTCAAAATTTAGTGGGTCAAACTTTCATTAAATTGAACATCCAACATGTCCATCTTTGTGTGCATCTTTGATAATCTTTTGTAGTACATGCATTTTGTTGTATTTGGAGACTTGTGAGCCTTGCATATATTTTGTGGCCATTCTGTTATGCTTTGGTTATTGTGCTTGTCCCTTGCCATGGATAGGGCAGGAGCTATTTCCACTTTGCAGGGTTCTGGTTCAGTGATCATCCTAGTCGTGCGACATCTTTATCCCATGTTGTCCTGTGTCACGCAACAGGAATGGTCATTAAACAGGTCTCCAGAAGATGGTTTGAGGGCAGTCCCTTGAATCGAAAAATGGCTCAGTTGATTGTTGTTCCTTCTTTTTTTCAGTGTGAGGGTGTGTGTTTCTTTTCCTTTTCTCTTTTCTTAAAAATAAAAAAAAATATAATAAAATTTTGTTTTCATAAATAAAATAATATAGTCATCCGCACACTACTACCACATAGATTTAGAGCCCTCGGGTGCGATTGACGGCATCGCGGACGGTGATGTATGTCGCCTACGTTTGAGCGCCTAATATCAAACCTATCCCCCTAGTGCGTTATAGGTGGTGCCACACTTAAACCTTACCCATGGTTGGTTTTTGATACAATGTTTTTTATCACACCAAAATGAATTGTTTTGAAACTTACCATAGGTCCTTATACCTTCCCCAAAACCTCGCATCTTGTGGGCATGTTGCCAACGCAACATGGTTTCACGTGGGGACATGTCACTCCCGTGGCATATTCTAACGAGAGATCATGCCGCATTGCCAACGTGCACCGACGAGAGGTCATGCCAGATTTTTCGTTGAATTTCTTCAAGAATACCCGTTATGCTGCCCAAATTTCCCCAAGAATTTGGACAACCTCTCCATCCCATACGGTGTTAGGTTCTGGTTAGGTATCATTACCTATTATAGATTTCAATGCAAGGCATTTGGTGTGATTTGAATGTTGCGTCCTTAGGTTTCCCCAAGGTGTAGTTTGTACAAATAAAGGCTTCTCCTTTCCCAACCGTATTTAGGATTAAGACACCGATTTATACTTGAAGATAAATAAATTGTTTGTGCGAGTCTGTCCCTCGTTTCCTTTCCCTCTCCCGTATGCCCTCAAGATTCTTTTCTCTCCCTTCACTACCTTATAAACCCGTATCTACCCCTGCAGCTATGGCGAGTTGGACCCGCTTATCTGTCCCAGGAGCTCGTTTAGTTCGTGTTGTTCAAGCAGTTTCAGAAGTCTCAGTCAGTGCAGAATCAGATATGGCCGGGAATGGTGATGTGTTTGCCGCTCAGTCTGCTGGAGGTTCGATTTCAATTGGTCAACCGGGTTTTAACGACATGTCTGCAGAAGAATTGAGGATAACTTTGGAATCCGATTTGGCCAGGGAACGCGAGGCCCGATTGTTGGCTCAGAGTGCCAAGGCCCGAGAGGAGGAGGCCCATACCCGCTTTGTCGAGGCTATGAGAGCCCGTGGAATCGCAGTACTCCATCGAGAAGATGGTTCTTACGAGGAAATTACTGAAGACAACAACAACGGGATCGGATCTGCCTCTCCTGCCCAGCCTGCTCAGCCCAGCTACGATGATATGCCTCCTCCCATGAGTTACGCTTCGCGCCCAGATCAAATGCCGTCTCCAGGAATGATTGTGAATGCCCAAGGAAGATTTCCTCCACCAACTTCCCAAGTGCAAAACCAAGTTGCTCAACAGGGTCTTAGCAAAAGTGGTGGCCAATCATCGAATTTCTTCGATCTGACCTCCTCTCCAGCTCCCAATGCCCCATCATCGCAGGCTCAGCACGGATCTCAGTTCCAAGCAGGCTATTCCCAACCACAGTTCAGTATGTACCCCGACAGTTACCAGTATGGTCAGTCCAACCTGCAGCAGAATGGTCAATATCGTCTTTCAGAAAATCAGATTTGTCAAGACAATATTCCACAGTTTCCGCAGTCCCAGTTCCAGAGCAATTTCTCTCAGCCCACAGTGTGTTCTCCTCTCACCCAGCATCTGTATGGTTCCACCCCGTATTCAGCTCCTTGCATAAGTACCGAATTTCCTGCCCTTGGTCAGTTTGGAGGTCAGTCAGTACAGTTCAGTCCCCAAAATCCCAGTGTTCAGTTTAATGGTTATGACATGTACGGGAACAGGATTCCTAGCTCAGTCAGTTTGTTGGATAGCAATATCAGTGTCCCCAGTACTTTCGGCCTTCCCTCGGCTGCTTTGCCCATTATATCTACTCCTGAGTTCCCAGTGCCATCTTCAACAGTGGTTCCTGCTATTCCCCAGATTCCGGGTTTGACTTCGGAAGTGACAACTTTATTGAAGCAGATGCAGCAGCAAATCGATAGATTGACTGTGGGTTCTAGTGGTCTCAAGGTGGTGGACCCGGCTCAAGTAACGCCTCTGCCCCATTAGTTCAAGATGCCAAAGATGGATTTTGATGGAACAGCCTGCCCAAAGACCCATGTGGATACTTACATCATGACAATGGGGGCAATGGGCTGCACCCCCGAATTTATGGCGTCTCATTTTCATCTGACTTTAAAAGGACCGGCGCTTACTTGGTTCTTAGCCTTGAAGCAAGAATGTCGTTCCACCTGGAGCCAGATCACCGAGACTTTCTTGGAAAAGTATAGAGGCAACCTAGAGTGGCGCACTACCCGAGATGACCTAGTGGGTACCATTCAGAAGAATGACGAGTCGATCACAGAATTCTATAAGCGGTGGAATGCCAAGCTTAATGAGCTATCAGAGCCCATCCCCCTTCAGGATCAGAAAGATATTTTTCTGTCGTGCGTGAAGCTGGTGTTAAGGGAGGCCATTGGAAAGGGTTGGTATCCAGATCTCAGAGAAATGGTCGGAATGGGCACTCGCAGCGAGAATAGGCTCTTTAATCAAACCCCAGGTGTGAATGCTAGCAGTAGTAGCAGATGTGGAGGATTCCGATACCGGGCACCTAACCCAGTTTCTGCGATGGCATCAAAGGGAAGAGAAGTGGTCAAAGATAACAGCATCAACAACCTGCAAAAAGGGAGGTGGTGAAATTACCCGGGATTTCGCGCGGACGCGAAACGCGGTTGTCTTTCGCGGAGGGTTGGTGTCTGAGACCTCGCTTCATGGGAAGGAAAATGATGAGGAGTCGCCACGCGGTTTTGTATTTTGAGCCCAAACATTGAGAAACGGCTATTGTGAAAAGGTGTCGTTTTTATTGGTAGCAAAAACTTAGGAAAAGGCTTTGAAAACAGGGGATCATTTTTATTGGTAGCAAAAACGAGTAAAAAACTTTTTAGTACCAGAGATTGTTAGGTTCGGAGGTCACGTTACGTTTCGGGTAGAGTATTACGAGATCGCCCGAAACGCCTCGCATGACGAGTCTTTCTACCTTTCTCGAAAACGTGTGTGTGTGTGTGTTTTGAAATGGGGGCTTGAATGACAAGCTTAATCTTGGTTTGAATGTCAAACGTTGATTAGGTGACTTTTGAAAAGACGAGCGTTTGAATGACAAACGTCGGTTTGAGACAGAAATGAGCGTTTGCGTGGCAAACGTCGATTTTGAGTTTGAAAAGAGCGTTTGCGTGGCAAACGTCGATTTTGAGTTTGAAATGAGCGTTTGCGTGGCAAACGTCGACTTTGAGTTTGAAAAGAGCGTTTGCGTGGCAAACGTCGACTTTGAGTTTGAAAAGAGCGTTTGCGTGGCAAACGTCGATTTTGAGTTTGAAAAGGAGTTCGAAGGTCGAACTCCGGTTTTTTGAACCGGGAATGTCATTGTTAACGATTTTTACGGGAAAAATGCGTATTAAATGATTTTAAGTGTCAAATGGCGGCTTTTAGTTTGAAGATGAGCGTTTGGAGGCCAAATGTCATTTCGCGCGTTTTGAAAGAGAGTTCGACGGACGAACTCCGATTTTGAACCGGGCATTACATTGTTAACGATTTTTACGGGAAAAATGCGTATTAAATGATATACGATCAACGAATCGGGTTGCGACTCGGACTTTTGAAAAGTAAATACTATCACGATCCAAACGGGTCGGACTTGTAAATGACAGTATTTAAAGTGCGGTATCAACGGAATCAAACGATCCGGAATCGTAAATGACGATCGACGAGCCAAACAACTCGGAATTGTAAATGACGATCGACGAGCCAAACGACTCGGAATTGTAAATGACGATCGACGAGGCCAATCGGCTCGGAATTGTAAATGACAGAAAGTAAATGACGATCAACGGATCAAACGGTCCGGAATTGTAAATGACAGGAAAGTAAACGACGATCGACGGATCAAACGATCCGGAATTGGTAAATGACATAAAAGTAAACGGAACGGGGTCGGAACGTTGTTTTAACCCGAGATTACTTCTCTTACGGGAAGAGAAGAGGATCGAGGGGCTAAAACGTATCGGACCCCGTTAGACAGAGGCGTCTACATTTTGAGAGTGAGAGAGGGAGCTACCTATGGCTAGGGTCGGCTCCTTTGGCTCGGTGGGCGTATACGGGATACGGAAAGGTGTTTGAAAGGTGTTTCGGAAGTGTTTGGGCAGAGTTTCCCCTTTTATTTGGTGTTTAGAAACCTAGGGATTTGGGCAGCGTTTCGACTTGTGTCGGTTTAGCCTACGGTCAGAATCTACCGACGAGTAGCACGAGGGCCCCCGAAGAGTAGAGAATTCCGCCGACGAGTAGCACGAGGGCCCCCGAAGAGCGGAAGAAAGACAAGCCTTGTTTGCTTGGGGTGAAGAGGGAGTGAAAATTTGGTGTGTTAAAAATGAGAGTAGGAGGGAGTATTTATAGGGTGGAAATGAAGGAGGAGGGAGGAGAAACTTGGTGGGTAAGTTTTCTTTACATAGCATGGTGGGTTACTTTGCTTAACCTGATGGGTTTCTGCCCTGCAGAAAGAGTCCGGCCGGACCTCTCTTGCATTTGGGGATATTTTGGTCATTTGGCCTTGAATTTGACACGTTTTGGACACGTATTAATTAAGCTGCAGAAAGAGTCCGGCCGGACTATTCCTGAAATTGGCTATATTTCCTGATTGAACTAGCCATATGCGTAGATCTTGTTCTCGCGTTCGATTTGATATGTGGTGGGCCCAAAACGGAGTTCGTATGAGGAAGTTATGACCTCCGGAAGGTCGAGACGCTCGAAAACGGGAAATCTAATCCCGGAAGACCCCGAAAAGTACGTTTTTCGGGGAAAGCCATACTTTTACGTGTGATAACGTGTGTTGAGTACGCTTTGATGTCGGGATGCACGGGGCAGTCCCGGGATGTCTCGTTGACTCGAGAACGGGGAACTTAACGGGTTCCGGTTAACTTTTAACGGATTTTGACGATCCGGATTTGGGTACTTACAGTTAGCCCCTCGGCGACGGCACTTTCGAAGGAAGTGGGGTCGTCGAAAAAGATAAGGATCCAAATCGGGGGATGCCTTATGGAGAGACCTGGGCGGTCAAATGGCTGGACCCTTAGCAAAAGGATTCCTACGTATCCCGAGCGGGAATCAAGCCGATCGTAGTTCACGGGTGTGAGGGAAATTGGTAGGGGCCTCAACCTGTGGGGAATGATTAGGAGGAGTTCGTCCTAAGAGAGACTGTTTTGGAGGCGTCTAAACCCGAGGGAGACTATTTGAAGGCGTCTGAACCTAAATGGGACCATTGCGAGGCATCTGAACCTAAGTGAGACCATTGCGAGGCATCCGAACCTGAATGGAGACTATTGTGAGGCGTCTGAACCTAAGTGAGACCATTGCGAGGCATCCGAACCTGAATGGAGACTATTGTGAGGCGTACGAACCTAAGTGAGACCATTGCGAGGCATCCGAACTTGAATGGAGACTATTGTGAGGCGTCCGAACCTAAGTGAGACCATTGCGAGGCATCCGAACTGAATGGAGACTATTGTGAGGCGTCTCGAACCTAAGTGAGACCATTGCGAGGCATCCGAACCTGAATGGAGACTATTGTGAGGCGTACGAACCTAAGTGAGACCATTGTGAGGCATCCGAACCTGAATGGAGACTATTGTGAGGCGTCTAAACCTAAGTGAGACCATTGCGAGGCATCCGAACCTGAATGGAGACTATTGTGAGGCGCCTGAACCTAAGTGAGACCATTGCGAGGCATCCGAACCCGAATGGAGACTATTGTGAGGCGTACGAACCTAAGTGAGACCATTGCGAGGCATCCGAACCTGAATGGAGACTATTGTGAGGCGTACGAACCTATGTGAGACCATTGCGAGGCATCCGAACCTGAATGGAGACTATCAGGAGGCGTCCGAACCTAAGTGCGAGACCATTGCGAGGCATCCGAACCCGAATGGAGACTATCAGGAGGCGTCCGAACCTAAGTGAGACCATTGCGAGGCATCCGAACCCGAATGGAGACTATTGTGAGGCGTCTCGAACCTAAGTGAGACCATTGCGAGGCATCCGAACCTCGAATGGAGACTATCAGGAGGCGTCCGAACCTAAGTGAGACCATTGCGAGGCATCCGAACTCTCGAATGGAGACTATCAGGAGGCGTCCGAACCTAAGTGAGACCATTGCGAGGCATCCGAACCTGAATGGAGACTATTGTGAGGCATCTGAACCTAAGTGAGACCATTGCGAGGCATCCGAACCTGAATGGAGACTATTGTGAGGCGTCTGAACCTAAGTGAGACCATTGCGAGGCATCCGAACCTGAATGGAGACTATTGTGAGGCGTCTGAACCTAAGTGAGACCATTGCGAGGTATCCGAACCTGAATGGAGACTATTGTGAGGTGTCTGAACCTAAGTGAGACCATTGCGAGGCATCCGAACCTGAATGGAGACTATTGTGAGGCGTCTGAACCTAAGATTTCTGAAACTTACGAGGGCGTGGTTGAACTTCACGAGGGAGATGAGTGAATCTCACGAGGGAGATGGGTGAATCTCACGAGGGAGATGGTTTGATTCTCACGAGGGAGATGGGCTGAATCTCACAAGGGAGATGGGTGAATCTCACGAGGGAGACGGGCTGAATCTCACGAGTGAGATGACTGAATCTTACGAGGGAGATGACTGAATCTCACGAGGGAGATGGGTGAATCTCACGAGGGAGACGGGGTGAATCTCACGAGGGAGATGGGTGAATCTCACGAGGGAGATGACTGAATCTCACGAGGGAGATGGGTGAATCTCACGAGGGAGATGACTGATTCTCACGAAGGAGATGGGTGAATCTCACGAGGGAGATGACTGAATCTCACGAGGGAGATGGGCTGAATCTCACGAGGGAGATGGGTGAATCTCACGAGGGAGATGGGTGAATCTCACGAGGGAGATGACTGAATCTCACGAGGGAGATGACTGATTCTCACGAGGGAGATGGGTGAATCTCACGAGGGAGATGACTGAATCTCACGAGGGAGATGGGTGAATCTCACGAGGGAGATGACTGAATCTCACGAGGGAGATGGGCTGAATCTCATGAGGGAGATGGGTGAATCTCACGAGGGAGATGACTGATTCTCACGAGGGAGAATAATAGAAAAGAATCTCACGAGGAGATGACGAGATGCAAAATCTCGGGGAAGGATCTCGCAGGGAGATGGGTGAATCTCACGAGAGAGATGGTTTTGAAAGTCCCGGGTTCGACAGAAATGGTTTTGAAGGTTCCGAGTTTGACGGAAATGGTCTTGAAGGTTCCGGGTTCGACGGAAATGGTTTTGAAAGTTCCGAGTTTGACGGAAATGGTTTTGAAGGTTCCGAGTTCGACGGAAATGGTCTTGAAGGTTCCGGGTTCGACGGAAATGGTTTTGAAAGTTCCGAGTTTGACGGAAATGGTTTTGAAGGTTCCGAGTTCGACGGAAATGGTCTTGAAGGTTTCGATGATGGCCGAAGAGGGATTGTTGTGCGGGCTTACCTTGATGGCCGCTGAAGTGGGATTGTTGTGCGGGCTTACCTTGATGGCCGCTGAGGTGGGACGATCGGGCTTACGACTGGCGGCCGGGGAGAATTGTTGCAAGGCGTTCGTGCCTTGGGGTTCGGGCTTATTGCGGCTGCCGAAGGAGAATTGTTGCAAGGCGTTCGTGCCTTGGGGTTCGGGCTTATTGCGGCTGCCGAAGGAGAATTGTTGCAAGGCGTTCGTGCCTTGGGGTTCGGCCATTGCGCCGCCGAAGGAGAATTGTTGCAAGGCGTTCGTGCCTTGGGGTTCGGGCTTATTGCAGCTGCCGAAGGAGAATTGTTGAAAGGCGTTCGTGCCTTGGGGCTCGGGCTTATTGCGGCTGTCGAAGGAGAAATGTTGCAAGGCGTTCGTGCCTTGGGGTTCAGGCTTATTGCGGCTGCCGAGGAAGTGAACATTGGTGAAAACCCATGGGAATTTTGACGTCAGGAGACGGAATTGTGATTTGATGTCCGAAGACAGGAGTGAGCGTTTGAATGTCAAACGTCGGTTTGGGGTGGAAATGAGCGTTTGAATGTCAAACGTCAACTTGGGATGTAAATTAGCGTTTGAATGTCAAACGTCAACTTGAGAAGGAAGTGAGCGTTTGAATGACAAACGTCGACTGGGGATTGAGAATTTAACGTCTGGAGACGAGCGTTAGTGAGGACTAACTGAGAATTTAACGTCTGGAGACGAACGTTAGTGAGGACTAACTGAGAATTTAACGTCTGGAGACGAGCGTTAGTGAAAACTAACTGGGACTTGACCTCGGGAGAGGGGGTCGGTTGACGTGTCCACTACCAAGAGTAGGGGAGATGACGAGAGGTGAAATCTCGGGAGAGGATCTCACGAGGGAGAATAATAGGAAAGGGTCTCACGAGGAGATGGCGAGATGCGAAATCTCGGGAAGGAATCTCACGGGGAGATAGCGAGATGTAGGATCTCGAAAAGGAATCTCACGAGGAGATAGCGAGATGTAGGATCTCGAAAAGGAATCTCACGGGGAGATAGCGAGATGCAGAATCTCGGAAAGAAATCTCACGGGGAGATGGCGAGATGCGGAATCTCGGGAAGGAATCTCACGGGGAGATGGCGAGATGCGGAATCTCGGAAAGGAATCTCACGGGGAGATAGCGAGATGCAGAATCTCGGAAAGGAATCTCACGAGGAGATGGCGAGATGCGGAATCTCGAAAAGGAATCTCACGGGGAGATGGCGAGATGCGGAATCTCGGGAAGGAATCTCACGGGGAGATAGCGAGATGCAGAATCTCGGAAAGGAATCTCACGGGGAGATGGCGAGATGCGGAATCTCGGGAAGGAATCTCACGGGGAGATAGCGAGATGTAGAATCTCGGAAAGGAATCTCACGAGGAGATAGCGAGATGTAGAATCTCGAAAAGGAATCTCACGAGGAGATGGCGAGATGCGGAATCTCGAGAGGGAATCTCACGAGGAGATGGCGAGATGCGGAATCTCGAGAAGGAATCTCACGGGGAGATAGCGAGATGCAGAATCTCGGAAAGGAATCTCACGAGGAGATAGCGAGATGTAGAATCTCGAAAAGGAATCTCACGAGGAGATGGCGAGATGCGGAATCTCGAGAGGGAATCTCACGAGGAGATGGCGAGATGCGGAATCTCGAGAAGGAATCTCACGGGGAGATAGCGAGATGCGGAATCTCGGAAAGGAATCTCACGGGGAGATGGCGAGATGCGGAATCTCGGAAAGGAATCTCACGGGGAGATGGCGAGATGCGGAATCTCAGAAAGAAATCTCACGGGGAGATGGCGAGATGCGGAATCTCGAAAAGGAATCTCACGGGGAGATGGCGAGATGCGGAATCTCACAGGGAGATGGTGAGATGCGGAATCTCGGGAAGGAATCTCATGGGGAGATGGCGAGATGCGGAATCTCAGGAAAGGAATCTCATGAGGAGATGGAGAGATGCGGAATCTCGGAAAGGGATCTCACGGGGAGATGGCGAGATGCAGAATCTCGGAAAGAAATCTCACGGGGAGATGGCGAAAAGATCTCACGAGGGAGAATAATGAGAAAGGATCTCACGAGGAGATAACGAGATGCAAGATCTCGGGGAAGGATCTCGCAGGGAGATGACGGAAAGATCTCACGAGGGAGAATAACGAGAAAGGATCTCACGAGGAGATAACGGGAGAGGATCTTATGAAAAGATGGGTAATCTCTCTAAGAGATGGGTAATCTCACGAAAAGATGGGTAATCTCACGAAAAGATGGGTAATCTTTCTAGCAGATGGGTAATCTCACGAAAAGATGGGTAATCTCACGAAAAGATGGGTAATCTCACGAAAAGATGGGTAATCTTTCTAGCAGATGGGTAATCTCACGAAAAGATGGGTAATCTCACGAAAAGATGGGTAATCTCTCTAAGAGATGGGTAATCTCACGAAAAGATGGGTAATCTCACGAAAAGATGGGTAATCTCACGAAAAGATGGGTAATCTCACGAAAAGATGGGTAATCTCTCTAAGAGATGGGTAATCTCACGAAAAGATGGGTAATCTCTCTAAGAGATGGGTAATCTCACGAAAAGATGGGTAATCTCACGAAAAGATGGGTAATCTTTCTAGCAGATGGGTAATCGCTTTCTCGTCTTCATCAGCTCCTCTGTCAGTTCCCTCAATTCTGTTGTCAGTTCCTTTGACGAAGTAGTGGGTGAGGTCGAAACTGTAAGGTCGGAGGTTGGGTATGCCTTTGTAGGTTCCCCTTTTGCGGGCTGCTGCCTTGGTGCGGGCGAGCCTGTTGTTTTTCCTGATGTCAGCTGTTGTTGGCACATAACCGAGCCCCTGGATCGTGGTGTGGTCCTTGACTTCAATGACTTGGTGTTGGCCTTGTAACCTTTTGCCGAGCCCCACCCCGGGATGAAGTTCATGAGTTTCATCATCTTCATGGCGGGAGGGATTTTGTCCCGAAATAGTGGAAGGTCCACATTGCATATTTGGATCTTGGAGGTCTCCAGTGTGAATCCAGTTAATGCCATGTCGTCATCGTGCTTGATTGGAATGCCGTTGGTGCTGGTCGCTTCGGTGGTGACGCTGTCGCCGTAGACTGTGGTTAGCTCGTTGCCTTGCATGAACTTGATACATTGGTGAAGGGTGGATGCCACACCATTCATTTGATGCAGCCAGGGTCGCCCCAAGATGGCTGTGAAAGTGATTGGAATGTCCAACACTCGGAATTCGGTGGGGATCATCCGCTTGCCGAACCAGATGTTTAGAGTAGCGATCCCGAGAACTGTGCGGGAAGTAGAATCGTAGGCCTTGACAGTGTGGACTGAAGGCTTCAAATCTGTGAGGGTGACGATGATGTTGTCGATCATCTGGATTACTTCTTCTGGAGTTGCGTCCATGGGGACCATGGTGCGGGCCAAACTTTCCTTTAGTTTGAGCTTGTGAGGGTATGAAGAGGTGAGCAGAGACTAAAGGGAAATGTTCGCCTGAGTCTGCTTGAGCTGAGTGAGGATCGGGTCCTCCAACATTTGAGAGGTAGAGGTTTTGGTGGTGCCTCCAGATTGCTTTGAGGTTTGATGAGTTGAACTTTGGTTTATCCTTCTGGGGGTTATACTTCTTGTTGGTAGTAAGGTTGCCAAGATTGGAGACTTTCTTGTGTCCTGATGCCTGAACTGTGGTGTCAGCAGGATATTTTCGCTTTCCCACCCCTGTAGGTTCTGAAGCTGTGCTGTTTGAAGGAAGGGAAGACTTCCGGAGAAAACCGCCCTTCAATGCTATTGTTGCCCAGAGGTGTCATGAGGATTCAGATTCGAACCGTCGAAGCCGTATCCGAGAAGCCCCAATTCGATTAAGACCATAATGGCGAAAGATGCTTCGACAAGCCCCAAGAATCGAAACTCAAGGTAGACCCTTGGGATGAAAAAAAAACTCTCTTTGCATGGCAAAGCCCCGCCTCGAAGAAATGACTTGGTGAAGCCCCGTTTGAAGGAATCGCCGGTCATCTCGTGGGGATTCTAGAGTGAATCTGATGCAGCCCCAATCTGAGTTGAACTCCATGTGGCCTGACGAGGCAACCGTCCTTGATTTTTTTTCGATTGGTCAACCAAAGTGTATAAGAGGAATGGCTTGTAATGTATACGCGCAAGGACGTATTTTAGAGAAGTGGGAACGAATCCCGATTTTATGTGGATGCCTAGTTTAATGCGAGGCACCAAAACTCGCTTTGGGTTTGACTCTTTGGGAGAGTATGAGCGTAGAGAGGTTTGGAGCGTGTATGGAAGCTCTTGCCGACGTAAAGACAGTGTTTAGCTCTAATTTTCCTATTATCGTAGAAAAAGAAGACTTGTCGAGACATCTGAAAACATGTTTTATCCATAATGATCACAAGATTGCTTTAAACCCTTTGTTAATGTTCAGGTTGTTCAATCATTAATCCTGATATGAACAAATGTCTTGATTAACCGTGAGAAGAAAGTCAACTGATGTCGCGGATCAAAGTTGGCTGTGTGTGAAAGAAAGGTCTCGTGTATAGGAAAGGTCATTGATGAGACCGGGTTCATGGGATTTATATGTGTTTAGCTATGGACCGTTCCTGTTTGCCTAGGTTCTCCTCAGTGTAAGGAGCTCAGGTCGCCGTAGTTCTGGCGGAACGGTGCTTGGCTCTGGGAAAAAGGGTATGAACATTTGTGGTCCTTTTGGTGAAAAGGCTCGGATGGGAAGTTTGGATGATGAGGTACGGGCCTCGAGGTGATTCCTTGACAAGTCGTTGTTGACGGCTTCTTCGTTGATTCCATTGCTTCTTGATCAGCGTCTTTCACCGGGGGAGAAAGAATTCGAATGTAGCGTAAGGGCTTATGATGTGTTTTTGCCTTTGCTTTGACCGCTCCATTGTTATCGACAACCTCCATTCTTCGAGCTTTAATTTTGTTTGCCCATCTGTCAAGCTTGTGATTGGCGGTGCTGGGTCCTTCGCCTCACATTTTTTTTGAAGTTCTTGCTTTGAACTTTTCTCTCCTCTCCTCTTTTTTTTTTTTGTTTGAAGTTCTTGTTTGAACTTTTCTCTCTTTTTTTTTTTTTTGAAGTTCTTGTTTGAACTTTTCTCTCTCTTTTTTTTTCTTTTTTTTTTTTTTTTTTCTTTTTGAAGTTCTTGAGGACGAAGGCATGCTCCTGCTTGAACTTTCTCGATGTGCACGAGGGCGAAGGCGAGCTCCGAGGTTGTTGTCGACATGGGGTCAATCTTCCGATGTTGAGTGACCTTTTGTTGTTCCTTGATATTGCCGCCGTCGTTGACTTGGTCAAGGTGATGGTGGGGATGTGTTTTGGGAAGTGTGTGGCTTGATGGAGGCCTTTGTGGGGTAAGGAAAGTGTATGGGGAGGGCACCAATTGACTTTCTCATACCGATTAATCAGAACATTAGTTATTTCCAGAGATTATGTGTTGAGCAATGCAAGTGATCATTTAGGATATAACCATTTCATTAGTTGTAATGTAGGTGTGCAAATAATGTCTCAAGTCTAGCAAGAAGAGAAAAAGACACTTATTTATAGAAAATTTAAGATTATCTACAATGTCCGAGGCGGACTTGATTGAACGAGGAAAGTACTAGAACCTACGAAGGTTGACCAAAAGACAATTGACAGATCTCGAGGATAGGTAGCCCCTACTCTAGCTGCTTTTTTGTTGCTGAATTGCCAGGACGCTCAAGCTTTCCATCTTCTATTAGATCTTGAATTGCTCTCCTCAAGACTGTGCAGTTGTCGGTTATATGACCGTGATACTGGTGGAAAGCACAATGCTTGGTTACATCCCAGTTAGCATCGGAGGATTTGGGCTGGTAATTTTCCATGGGTTCGAGGAGACCTTGCTTCTTTACACTATCAAATACCTCGCTCAAAGGCATTCCAAAATTATCATAGTGTCGTCGTTGTCTCGGGGGACCACCGCTTCTTTGTAGTACTTCATTCTGAATGTAATGGACTGTTCCGGCAACCTCCCTCCTTTTGTCTGGGGAAGATATTAGATTGGGCGGGGCTGCCTCGTAGTGATGAGAAGAGGCTGGACTCGGAGCCGGATTTTCTTTCAAGTCTTTCTCGAACTGGGAACCTGAATTGACCATGGCTCTGGAGATCCGGGAAGAAGTGGTGGCCGATTAGCATTCGATGGATGGCCTCAAGCAGACTTGAAGATTCGCATCCGTTCGTCTTTGGAAATAGGCTCCATGATTTCGGAAACTTTCCAACTCCATCTTTTGTAGAACTCCCCAACACTTTCGTCTGCCTTCTGTTCGGTGGTGATTAAGTCTTCACGACTTGTTTCCCATTCCAGGTTGGACCGGTACCGTTCAAGGAAGATGTTGCTGATCTGATCCCAAGTATGACGATCTTCGGGCTTGACCCTTAGGAACCACCGTAACGCTGAACTCTTGAGAGTGTGCTGGAAATGGTCGGCCATTTGCTGGAGGGTTGCTCCTTTTGCTCTCATGCCGAGAACATAAGTGTCAACATGTGTCTGAGGGCATTCAGTCCCGTCGAATCTGTCCATTTCTGGCATTCTGAACTTAGCTGGGAGAGGTGTGACCATTCCCGGATCTGTAGATCTGAGTGTTTCCTTCTTCAAATTGCCCATGCTGGCTTTCAGATCCTTCAATTGCTCGACCATCCAGGCCAGGGTTGGGTCCAATGGTGGACTTTGAGGCTCGGCGCCGGGTGCTACCATGTGAGCGGTAGTGATTGGCGGTGGAAGGCTTGATATATGTGGATATATGGGGGCCTTTTCTGGACTGTATCGGGGTTTGTCCCCGGTGTTTTGGGATTCGTGTATAGGCAATGGGATGAACCCAGGATGGTATTGAAGGATATTGGCATCTGTTTGAGATGGTCCAGTGGTGCGCTGGTGGTACTGAGTGATGGGAGTAGCACTGGCTTGGCCATATGTGACAGGGTTGCCTTGAGAGGTGGCAACATGAAGCCGGTCGGCCTTTCCTAGGTTCAAAGGCATCCCATAAGTTGGCGGGGGGAGGAACATGGTGGAAGGTTTGAGGAGTTGATCGGGAGGGCTCGTCGTCCTCGATCAGAACAAAAGTACCGTCCGGTCGGGATAGCCGCTATACCTTGCCCATTCGTAAGTTGTACCACGAAATTCACCGATCTTCTTTCTCGCCTTTGTGAACCTCAAAGGCCCTGGATGGCTTCTTCCAAAGGTCATAACCGTTACGGTGGCGGGGTCCGTCCCCGTCACGATTTCTGAGTCCGACATGTCGGAAAGTCCGGCCGAGGGAACCGAGGAAACCGAGGAACACTCGATGCCGCCGTAGCCGTAAGTTTGGTGAGGCGCCGACCCGGAATTCTCGAACCACTCTAGTTCACCGCAGGAACGAAAGGTATGGCTTAGTTTTCGGAAGGGGTATTTGGCTCAAGGCTTTAAGGCTCGAAAATTGGACCGTGAAAGGTCGAGATTTAAAGTTTTGACCGTGAGAGGCCGGGATTGAATATATGAGATCGGACCGCGAAGGTCTCGATGGGAGATCGGAGATCGGACCGCGAAGGTCGGGATCGACTATTTGAGATCGGACCGCGAAGGTCTCGATTGGAGATCGGAGATCGGACCGCGAAGGTCGGGATCGACTATTTGAGATCGGACCGCGAAGGTCTCGATTGGAGATCAGAGATCGGACCGCGAAGGTCGGGATCGACTATTTGAGAACGGACCACGAAGGTCGGGATTGGAGATCGAAGATCGGACCGCGAAGGTCGGGATCGACTTTTTGAGATCGGACCGCAAAGGTCGGGATTGGAGATCGAAGATCGGACCGCGAAGGTCGGGATCGACTTTTGAGATCGGACCGTGAAGGTCTCGATAGGAGAGTGGAGATCGGACCGCGAAGGTCGGGATTCACTATTGAGATCGGACCGCAAAGGTCTCGATTGGAGATCAGAGATCGGACCGCGAAGGTCGGGATTCACGATTGAGATCGGACCGCGAAGGTCTCGATAGGAGATTGGAGATCGGACCGCGAAGGTCTCGATTGGAGATCAGAGATCGGACCGCGAAGGTCGGGATTGGCTATTTGAGATCGGACCGCGAAGGTCTCGATTGGAGATCGGAGATCGGACCGCGAAGGTCGGGATCGACTTTTTGAGATCGGACCGCAAAGGTCGGGATTGGAGATCGAAGATCGGACCGCGAAGGTCGGGATCAACTTTTGAGATCGGACCGCGAAGGTCTGGATTAACTTCTGAGATCGGACCGCGAAGGTCTCGATAGGAGATTGGAGATCGGACCCCGAAGGTCTCGATTGGAGATCAGAGATCGGACCGCGAAGGTCGGGATTGGCTATTTGAGATCGGACCGCGAAGGTCTCGATTGGAGATCGGAGATCAGACCGCGAAGGTCTGGATTAACTTCTGAGATCGGACCGCGAAGGTCTCGATTGGAGATCAGAGATCGGACCGCGAAGGTCGGGATTGGCTATTTGAGATCGGACCACGAAGGTCTCGATTGAGGAATGAGATCGGACCGTGAAAGGTCGCGATTTGAGGATTGGACCGCGAAGGACGAGATTTGAGATTTGAAATCGGACCGTGAGGGTCGCGATTGAGGATTGAGATCGGACCGTGAAAGGTCGCGATTTGAGAATTGGACCGAGAAAGGTCGCGAATAAGGATTGGACCGCGAAGGACGAGATTTGAGATTTGAAATCGGACCGAGAGGGTCGCGATTAAGGATTGGACCACGAGGGGTCGAGATGTGAGACATCGGACCACGGAAGGTCGCGATTGAGAGTTGGACCGCGAGGGGTCGAGATATGAGACATCGGACCACGGAAGGTCGCGATTGAGAGTTGGACCGCGAGGGGTCGAGATTTGAGATTTCGGACCACGGAAGGTCGCGATTGAGAGTAGGACCGCGAGGGGTCAAGATATGAGATATCGGACCACGGAAGGTCGCGATTGAGAATTGGACCACGAGGGGTCGAGATACGAGATATCGGACCACGAAAGGTCGCGATTGAGGATTGAAATTGGACCGTGAAAGGTCGCAATTAAGGATTGGAATCGGACCGTGAAAGGTCGCGATTAAGGATTGGACCACGAGGGGTCGAGACTTGAGATATCGGACCACGGAAGGTCGCGATTGAAAGTTGGACCGCGAGGGGTCGAGGTATGAGATATCGGACCACGGAAGGTCGCGATTGAAAGTTGGACCACGAGGGTCACTATTTTAAAGATTCCTGAGATGGGACCATGCAATTGTTGTTTAAGTTTACTTGAAAACACATTTTTCTCAGAGTCCTAAATGGTTGGAAAAGAGCATGTCTTCTTTTTCGCAACTAACCCTAGAGCTCTAATCAGTGGATCTCGTCACTACTCTTATAAGCCCCTCGTTTCCATTTGTAGATCATCTTCTCGGGACGGACAATCCCGAGCGAGGTCCTATAAGGCAAGCGAGTTCCATCGACAAATGAAAAAGTGAACTTAAGGCTAGCTGATCACGCAAACTTCCAACGTATGTGACGCACGGGCCACGGTCGAAGTCAACGTCCTTAAGTTAAGGCGGGGATCGTGCCAAAATTTCGGCATGATCTCCCCTGACTCGCTTGCGCGAGGGACCTTAGCTTTTGGCGTTGGCCAAGTTGTGGCTGTCACGGTGCATACGGCGAGGTTTGGTGACACGGCGTCACATTGAACCTTCGGGTATATTTTTCGGCAGAGCTCCGCGTCAAAGTCAAGGCTGAAAAGCTCAAGACTTCGGGTCGGGAACGACCTTTGGTCTCAAACTCTCGAGCTTGACTCGGAGCGGGGCCCGGCGTGAAAAACATACACTTAGGCTTTATGACACGAGCTAAGCCAAAAACCAACCGGGGTCTTGGACAAAGTGTGACACAAAGAGTGCATGGCTTACACGGGCTAGGATGGGATGTTTGGGACGACCCCGTGCGCCCCCGAAAGGTGTCTGGCAGACCAATCGAAGTGCAACTGATAAGGCCATCTCGGGTTAGGGGTTGTAGTGTGCAGTGTACCGAGGCAGCAAGTGCACGTGAAGTGCGGTGTTCCGAGGCTGCAAGTGCGCGTAGTGTGCGGTCACTAAAATTCTTTTTCTAAGTAAAACAGAGATTTTTTTTCAGAATGTGTCTTAAAGAATTTATGATGCACAGTTCAAAAGACAGCATGAAAATCAAACATGAATGGGGATGCACAAACATGGTAAGATTTTGAAAAGTTGACAATGTAATGCCTTTGAAAAAACAAACCGTTCGAGGTTTAAAGTAACACACGCACACGAAAATGAGGAAGGGTAAACGAAAGTTTGACCCACGGAAGGATTTTTAGAAAACAACAGTAGTTTTGAAAAAAGTATCTCAGTCCCCAGCGGAGTCGCCAACTGAAATTACCCGGGATTTCGCGCGGACGCGAAACGCGGTTGTCTTTCGCGGAGGGTTGGTGTCTGAGACCTCGCTTCATGGGAAGGAAAATGATGAGGAGTCGCCACGCGGTTTTGTATTTTGAGCCCAAACGTTGAGAAACGGCTATTGTGAAAAGGTGTCGTTTTTATTGGTAGCAAAAACTTAGGAAAAGGCTTTGAAAACAGGGGATCATTTTTATTGGTAGCAAAAACGAGTAAAAAACTTTTTAGTACCAGAGATTGTTAGGTTCGGAGGTCACGTTACGTTTCGGGTAGAGTATTACGAGATCGCCCGAAACGCCTCGCATGACGAGTCTTTCTACCTTTCTCGAAAACGTGTGTGTGTGTGTGTGTGTGTTTTGAAATGGGGGCTTGAATGACAAGCTTAATCTTGGTTTGAATGTCAAACGTTGATTAGGTTACTTTTGAAAAGACGAGCGTTTGAATGACAAACGTCGGTTTGAGACAGAAATGAGCGTTTGCGTGGCAAACGTCGATTTTGAGTTTGAAAAGAGCGTTTGCGTGGCAAACGTCGATTTTGAGTTTGAAATGAGCGTTTGCGTGGCAAACGTCGACTTTGAGTTTGAAAAGAGCATTTGCGTGGCAAACGTCGACTTTGAGTTTGAAATGAGCGTTTGCGTGGCAAACGTCGATTTTGAGTTTGAAAAGGAGTTCGAAGGTCGAACTCCGGTTTTTTGAACCGGGAATGTCATTGTTAACGATTTTTACGGGAAAAATGCGTATTAAATGATTTTAAGTGTCAAATGGCGGCTTTTAGTTTGAAGATGAGCGTTTGGAGGCCAAACGTCATTTCGCGCATTTTGAAAGAGAGTTCGACGGACGAACTCCGATTTTGAACCGGGCATTACATTGTTAACGATTTTTACGGGAAAAATGCGTATTAAATGATATGCGATCAACGAATCGGGTTGCGACTCGGACTTTGAAAAGTAAATACTATCACGATCCAAACGGGTCGGACTTGTAAATGACAGTATTTAAAGTGCGGTATCAACGGAATCAAACGATCCGGAATCGTAAATGACGATCGACGAGCCAAACAACTCGGAATTGTAAATGACGATCGATGAGCCAAACGACTCGGAATTGTAAATGACGATCGACGAGGCCAATCGGCTCGGAATTGTAAATGACAGAAAGTAAATGACGATCAACGGATCAAACGGTCCGGAATTGTAAATGACAGGAAAGTAAACGACGATCGACGGATCAAACGATCCAGAATTGGTAAATGACATAAAAGTAAACGGAACGGGGTCGGAACGCCGTTTTAACCCGAGATTACTTCTCTTATGGGAAGAGAAGAGGATCGAGGGGCTAAAACGTATCGGACCCCGTTAGACAGAGGCGTCTACATTTTGAGAGTGAGAGAGGGAGCTACCTATGGCTAGGGTCGGCTCCTTTGGCTCGGTGGGCGTATACGGGATACGGAAAGGTGTTTGAAAGGTGTTTCGGAAGTGTTTGGGCAGAGTTTCCCCTTTTATTTGGTGTTTAGAAACCTAGGGATTTGGGCAGCGTTTCGACTTGTGTCGGTTTAGCCTACGGTCAGAATCTACCGACGAGTAGCACGAGGGCCCCCGAAGAGTAGAGAATTCCGCCAACGAGTAGCACGAGGGCCCCCGAAGAGCGGAAGAAAGACAAGCCTTGTTTGCTTGGGGTGAAGAGGGAGTGAAAATTTGGTGTGTTAAAAATGAGAGTAGGAGGGAGTATTTACAGGGTGGAAATGAAGGAGGAGGGAGGAGAAACTTGGTGGGTAAGTTTTCTTTACTTAGCATGGTGGGTTACTTTGCTTAACCTGATGGGTTTCTGCCCTGCAGAAAGAGTCCGGCCGGACCTCTCTTGCATTTGGGGATATTTTGGTCATTTGGCCTTGAATTTGACACGTTTTGGACACGTATTAAATAAGCTGCAGAAAGAGTCCGGCCGGACTATTCCTGAAATTGGCTATATTTCCTGATTGAACTAGCCATATGCGTAGATCTTGTTCTCGCGTTCGATTTGATATGTGGTGGGCCCAAAACGGAGTTCGTATGAGGAAGTTATGACCTCCGGAAGGTCGAGACGCTCGAAAACGGGAAATCTAATCCCGGAAGACCCCGAAAAGTACGTTTTTCGGGGAAAGCCATACTTTTACGTGTGATAACGTGTGTTGAGTACGCTTTGATGTCGGGATGCACGGGGCAGTCCCGGGATGTCTCGTTGACTCGAGAACGGGGAACTTAACGGGTTCCGGTTAACTTTTAACTGATTTTGACGATCCGGATTTGGGTACTTACAGGTGGTAATGTACAGAATGCAGTAAGATTTCAACCCAGGCCGCAACCGAGGTTTGATGACTTGTGCATGTCTACAGAAGAAGTTTTCAACGGCCTGCTTCGGACCGGATGGATTAAGCTGCTGGAAAATTATAGCCCTGTCCATCCTAATCCCAATCTTGATGCTAGTAAGTATTGTCGATTCCATCAGTTCCCAGGGCACACCACAAACACCTGCGTAACCCTCAAGAAGATCATCCAAGGCCTTGTGGATGACAAGAAGATCAAAAAATCTCCTCGCCCCAACGTCGTCAACAACCTTCTGCCTAGTAACAACGTGAATCTCATCGACTTTGATCAAGATTATTTTGTCAATGTAATAGAGTTTGGGGAGTCTGTAAATGGAAATGTTAGTGATGATTGTAATAAGGTTGTGACTGATGTAATTCCTTGTTCCAATGAAATGAAAGATAACTTCTGCTATGTCTTGTATCTTGATGATTTGTATGATTTGAATAATGCTGCTGATTACGATGAGTACAAAGAGCGTTTGGTCATTAACGCTATATCCTCTATGGCTCCTAGAGAATCCCCAATCTCTTTGGAGGAGCTTAGGATAGCAGCTAACCTGGATGCGCCATTGTCCGTGAATGAGATAAGACAGGCAGCTTAGCCATACAACACTCGCCCTGTTCCGCTCACACTGGCAGAACTCAAGGAGGCTAGCAAGAACTTTGTGGTTGAAGATCATCCAGAGGTTAATTTGTTGACTCAGTCGGGAAGAATGTTGAGAATGGATAGTTCTGATCCATCTGGGAAAGGCAAAGGAGTTGCGGTCTCGAATCCCCAGACCTCTCAAGACCCCTACAGATCAGCAAGAAGTGAGGAAACCCGCGAGGACCTGATTTTGACACAGTTGAAGAGAACCCAAGCTGATATTTATTTATGGTCTCTGCTTACATCCTCATACCCCCACAAGCTAAAATTGGAAGAGGCTCTGTCCAAAACCAAGGTGTCTATCAACGCCACTCCAGATGAGGCCTGTCAGCTGATTGGAACTGCACAATATGAGAACATCATTACTTTTACAGACCTTGATCTGCCTGTTTACGGTTCAAAGCATAATGAGTCTCTACACATCACTGTGCCACTGGAGGGGCATAGAATTCCCCATGTGTTGGTAGACAATGGGTCGGCCATGAACGTACTTCTCGCCAAAATGATGAGTATGCTAGACATTGACGCACAGAGGCTTAAACCATCTAGCCAGACCATAAAAGCCTACGATTCGACATCCAGAGCAGTGTTGGGGATTATCTCTTTGAATCTGTTATTTGGGAGTAAGGAGATGATGGTAGAGTTCCAAGTTATCGACATTCCTGTCACGTTCTCTGCGTTACTAGGTAGGCCATGGATACATGAAATTGGAGCTGTAGCCTCCACCCTCCACCAATGCTTGAAGTTTGTGCAAGATGGGGTTCTGACAACCATTTACGGTGATAGCGTCACTATTCGGGAGACCAGCACCAATACCATGCCAGTGATGGAAATCAAACTTGACCAAGAGAATCTGATGCTCAGTGGCTTCACGATAGAAAAGCCTAAAGGGCAGGTTTGCACTATAGATTTGACAACTTCCTCCGACAAGACTCCCCCCGTGTTGAAAATGATGAGAGGCATGAGCTACATCCCGGGCCTGGGGCTAGGGAAGCGTCAACAGGGACCATGTAAGCTTGTGATGCCAGAACCCAAGAGAAACAGGCGAGGCCTGGGGTATGTCGTGACTGGAGAAGACAAAGCGTACGATAAAGCCGAAGTGCTTAAAGAAAGGATGACCTTAGCTGCCAGCAAGAGATACAAAAGGCCCGACATGCGTCCTTATAGCTGGTCTCTAAGCAGGCACTTCGTCAAAGAGGATGGGGAAATGTTTATCTGCCCGGAACCGAAGCTGAGTCAAGCAGAAGAGAGGATGAGAACAATTCGGAGGTTTGCCAACAGTTAAAACCCGGTAAAGGAAATGCTTGTTAGTATGCCCAGAAGGCTAGGTGTCACCGCCACATTTGAGAACAGCTACCATTTCTGGGGGCCTGATTATGTCAACCAGTTTGAGAAGCTTGCTCTGGATGAACCCGTCATACACAAGATCCGTGGTGCAGACCCTGTAGACATTGATGGTGATTTGGCAGATTTGTTCAAGGATCAGGGGCTGTCAGAGCCCGAAAGCGGTATGTTTACAGAGGAGATACCTGCAGAAGGGTTTGTTGTTACTGAAGATCCCAGATATTTGATTGGCTTTTCCTCTGATAGCGAGGTAGTGGTTGTGTTGGAATTTGAAAAGGGGCCAGTTGCGGATCTGAATAGTTTGAGGACCGTTGCAGAGAGGCCATTGCAAAACTGGACTTCATTCCAAGGACCGGTCGCTGACAGGGAGACTATGATCAAAAAGCTAGGGCTCAAACCTCATCCTTGTCCCTCTGCGTCTATTTTTATTCCTCTTGTCTTGAGTCGTTCCCCTAAATCCCTTGTGATTGAATTCGAGTCCCCCGATCGGTCTGACGTCCTCACGATGGAAGACCGTCGTCGTGTTGTAGACATTGTTTTTCCCTTCGCTTTGAATAAAATGGTCGATCTTTATTAGTATCCCGTGATTTCAAATCTAATAATTGAACGCTTAACGAAAAATAATCATCAAGATTTAAAAATAATTAAGCCAGATTCAATTGAAGATAATGCAGACTTAATAGATGAGCAAATTTTAGAAAATAATTCAAAGCAGGTTGGCGAGCAAAATGAAAGTTGGGCCCAAGCTGCCGATGAGGTATTGACAACGGTGAATCTGGGAACATCTGAGGAACCCAAATAAATGCAAATTGGTAGCTTCTTCTCTGGAGATGAATGGGTTGCCCTGATCGAGTTGCTTAAAGAATTTGTAGACGTCTTTGCCTGGTCCTACAAAGACATGCCCGGATTGGATGCATCTATCGTGGAGCACCGGATACCCCTGGATCCAAAGATCAAGCCGATCAAGCAGAAACTGAGGCGGATCAAGCCCGAGTGGTCCTTACAAGTCAAAGAAGAGATTGAGAAACTCCTACGGGTGGGCTTTATCAAAGTGATCAAATACCTGACTTGGCTGGCAAACATCATAACGGTCACAAAATCAAATGGAAAGGTTCGGGTTTGTGTAGACTTCCGGGATATCAACAAGGCTAGTCCTAAAGATGACTTCCCCTTGCCGAACATTGGCATGCTGGTGGATGCGACTGCAAACTATGAAGTCAAGTCCTTCGTTGATGGCTTTGCGGGTTATAACCAGATTAAAATGGCCGAGGAAGATCAGGACAAGACAGCATTTACCACTCCTTGGGGCACTTATTGTTACACTGTGATGCCATTTGGGCTAAAGAATGCTGGGGCTACCTACCAGAGGGCCGTCACTACCCTGTTCCACGACATGATCCACAAGTAGATTGAAGTGTACGTTGATGATATGATTATTCACTCGAAAGGGTCAGATGGACAGCATTTCACTGATTTAAGGAAGTTCTTCAACAGACTTCGGGAGCACTCCATGAGACTAAATCCATCCAAGTGCACCTTAGGAGTTATTCGTGGTAATGTCTTGGGGTACATGGTTACAGAACGCGGCATCGAAGTAGATCCCAGAAAAGTCAAGGCAATTATTGAGATGAAGCCACCCATAACTGTCTCCGAGGTAAAGGGTTTCATGGGCCGCCTACAGTACATCAGCCGATTTGTCAACCAGCTGACCTCCATGTGTGAGCCAATCTTTAAGCTATTGAAGAAGAATCAGGAAGTGATTTGGAACGAGGAATGCCAGCTAGCTTTCGAGAGAATCAAAGCTTATCTCATTAATCCTCCCATTCTTTGCCCACCTCATGGAAGCAAGCCTTTACTTCTATACCTGACGGTCACAGATACAACTATCGAGGCCATACTAAAGAAGGATTCCAAGGTCGAGAATGCCATATACTTTGTTAGTCGAAAGTTCCAAGGTAGCGAGTTGAATTACTCTTCCCTAGAGAAGACATGCGCAGCTCTGGTTTGGGTGGTCGGAAAGTTAAAGCACTACATGCTGTCCCACACAGTACATCTGGTCTCCAAAATGGACCCGATTAAGTACTTGTTTCAGGGTGACAGAGGCAACATTTCCACCAAATTGGCAAAATGGACCTTCTTCCTAGCTGAATTTGATATTAAATATGTGATCCGAAAATCAATCAAGGGACAGGCTCTGGCAAATCAGTTGGCTGACTCCCCCAGCACAGAAGTCCGAGGACCAGATCTCCAATTTCCAGATGAAGGGATTTTTGTTGTAGAAAATGGCAACCGATGGTAGCTATTCTTTGACGGTGCAGCGAACAAAAGAGGTAACGGCATCGGGATGGTACTAGTAGACCCGAATGACATTCATACCCCCATAGCTATCAAGCTAAACTTCTCGGTTACTAATAATGCAGCCGAATACGAAGCTTGCATAGCCGATCTTGAAGCTGGCCTTGAGCGACATGTGGATGAGTTGGAAGTGTTCGGTGATTCCCAATTGATAATCAACCAAGCCGCCAACAGATGGAAAACTACAGATTCGCATCTCCAGAGGTATCATGCTTACATTGCAGAACTCGTCGGCCAGTTTCAGGAAGTGTCATTCCAGTTCCTGCCACGAGAAAAGAACAGATTCACTGACGCACTAGCTACTCTGGCCTCCTTGGTGGAAATCCCAGAAGGAAAATCAATCAAACCATTCATGGTCGGGAGGCGAGAAAATCTTGCGTATTGTTGTGAAATAGAGATCGAAACCGTCGATGAGCCATGGTACAACCAGATCTTCCAGTATCTTAAGCATGGTGAAGCATCCTTCCTCATAGATGAAGAAGAAGACTTAAAAGGTGTTCGGGCCAAGAGTTTGGAAGCTCTAAAAAGGCTCTCAGCACAGTACGTCATACTTGGTAATGAGTTATGGAAGAAAAGGTAAGGTTGCCCTCTCCTGCTCTGTATCAGCAAAGAAAAAGCTCAGAGTGTAATGGAAGATGTTCACAACGGCACCTGCGGACCTCATATGAACGATCGATCCCTTATGCATAGCATTATCAGGCTGGGCTACTTTTGGATTACTATGGAGATTGATTGTATTCAGTTTGTACGGACCTGTGATAAGTGCCAGCGGTTCTCCAACCTAAAGCACATCCCTCCTCATGATTTTTACTGTATGACAACTCCTTGGCCCTTTGCAACATGGGGAATCGATGTCATTGGGAAGATAACTCCACTTGGGAGCAATGGACACTCATTTGTTTTGGTCGCGGTAGATTACTTCACAAAGTGGGTGGAAGCCGCGTCCTACAAAGTGCTCACAGCCAAGAAGGTAGCTCGCTTCATAAAGGAGCAAATCTTTTGCCGCTACGGAATCCCGAATGAGATCATTTCTGACAATGGAACCCACATTGAGGGAGAAACTGACGTCTGCTTACTGAATACAGGGTCAAATGCCACAAGTCTTCACCATATAGACCCCAGACGAATGGTGTTGTTGAGGCTGCCAATAAGAACCTCGAGAGAATCATAAAGAAGATGGCCGAACGAGGAAGGGACTGGCCGGAGAAACTGCATTTAGCATTGTGGGGCTACCGCACTTCAATTTGGACTGCTATCGGTGCAACCCCATACGCCTTGACCTATGGAATGGAGGCCGTCATGCCCATCGAGATAGAACTTCCATCCCTCAGGGTATTGCTCGAGAATGAAGTAAATGAGATTGAATTGTCCCCATCAACGGAGACAAGTTGCGGCGGTATTATGTCTGATCGAGTCTTTTCCCCCTCTCTGTATAAAAAAAAAGAGATGAAAATAAAGGAGCGATAAAATTGTCCCAGATGAGACTGAAAACCTCCCAAAAGGCAGTCCATGCAAAAATAAGGGACGCGCCCGGTGCTAAAAGAATATACCCAGCTAGGTCGAAAACCCTAAAAATGGGCGGCCTAGGTAAAAAACAGGGTTGCACCATGTCCCCCTTCTGTCTCCCCTTTCTTAAACACAAAAGTTGATTGAGTCAAACTACGGAGACCTGAGCCCCTTAGTTCTCTTTACAAAAGGGGAACGTAGGCAACCACTTGTGGTTCGGTCTAAAATGCTGCAAAATCTCATCTCTTGCCAAAATGTGTTTTGATTACAGTTCCAAGGCTTTTCAAAGGTTCGTTTTAAGTTAATATTCTTGTTGATGAGTTCAAGCACGGCCTGCTTTTGACTCAAATGACTTGCTGCGAACAAAAAGGCAATAAATTTTCAACATCTATTTCGTCTGCATTAAAGTAATCAAGGGATACTCAAGTTACATACAAATAAATCTCTCCCTCAAAGTACAAAAAAAAAAAGAAGAGTCTCCTATCTCTCAGAAAAGTGTCTAGAAGCTCATTCCCGCTCCCAAACTCGCATCTCTGTTCTTCCTTTTTCTCGGTCCCCGAGAGGTCCTTGGCCTAGGAATGTCAAATAAGTTGGTTTGAGCCCGTCCCAACTCAGTTATAATGCGTGTCGGTGGCTCGATCAGACCAGTCTCCCTCAAAGCAGCCCTAGCATTCCTCTCTTGCCTCGAGGCCTCTCTGCGAGCTACCACTTCTGGATCATCCCTCAGAGCAGCTCTCCGGATCTCTTGCCTCCGATAGTCCTCAGCAACATCGCCGGTAACATTATCTGGGTTCCCCTGGGCCTCTGTATCTCTAAAAGACCGGCTGGTCGGGTAGTCTGCTCCCAAGTAATCCCGACGGCGAGCCTCTATTGCCAACTGCACAGGACCCTGCTGCTCCTCATACCAGATCAAGTACTCCGTGGTCAAGAATGTAATCCCTCTAGACTGCCGAAGAAGTGTACGAGTGGGAAAGAAACCGTCCAGAAAGGCTGCTGAAAAACTGCATAGTCTCGGGCTCGGTCATAGCCATCGGGACAGCATCAGTCGTCAGCCTCTCCCTCAAAGCCCGGAAAATCTACTGAGGATACCTATACTGCCTACTCAGCAGTGATGGGATACAGAAGGAAGATACGTGCAAGCCTGGCAGCCGGACCACCACTGACCCATCCTGAATGTCCCTCATGGTGTGTAATCTCCACTTGGGAATCCAAAAGTTCAGATTAGCTGTCCTCTACCGCGTCAATCTCCTCTGCCAGCTGTCAGCGGCCACATTCCTCAGCACTCTGCATTGCCCCGTCACCCAAGGCATAGCAGTTTGACCCGCTGGAAGTGGCATGATCAAGCGTAGCCTCTCAGAAAGCCACAAAGACAGTAAACTGGGGCTGCCCGCACCCATAAAGCCTGATCCCCCGGCTAGCCTATCAAGGCCGTGATAAGTCTCAGCCAGTAGCAAGGGTACAATGTCCATCTCCCCCAGCCCAGAACAGATTTGACGAAGGTCAACACCTCGGTCGCCCCTGAGTTGCTTGACAACCTCCAGCAATGTGCCCGGACAGACTCCGATGTACCCACAGAAATAATGAGTCGACAAGCTAAACAGTATAAACATGTCCAGAGACGTGGAAAGATCGAACAGCTCAGGACTGGATAAGCGCAATCTAGCCATCCGAGTCAAGTCTATGAACCCACTACCCAGAATCATAGATGGCACCTGATCCGCTGGCAAGCGCAGGAAGTCTGATAACTGCTCCACAATCGACCGTCTGTCCCATGGGAATGCTACAATAATCGACCCACTCAGGCCAGTCAATGCTCTGAAATCCTCCATGGTCGACGTCAGATCATTATATGACAAAGTGAAAACATGTCGCTCCGAATCCCAAAAGCAGGATGCAGCCCGGATCAACTCCCAGTCGATCCTCCAATCTTTCAACGACCAAAGACACGGCATACTGTACCTCCCATCAATGAGCCCCCTATGATGTCTCCGGTGATAATGTGAAATTTTGAGGAAATCTTGACGAAATTGATACTCCCGAGAAGCCACTTCTTTGTTGTAATGCTCCATTGCTGTTGAAAGTTCCAACTTTGGCCATAAAAATTGCTTGTCTGTCAAGCTGGGGCTGCTGAGTTCCTCCTACTGAAAGGGCAGTGTCTACAAATGAAGCCTGAGCTGATTTTAAAAGGGACCTATTACGAGCTTCGTCCCGTCGTGCGACACAACCTGTCTAGCAGACACAGCATGTCGGGCGACACACCCGGTTAGCATCAGACATCCCGGAGTTCCTGCAAGTCCACCCCAAGAGCACTCTCCGACACATCATCGCTGCAATACACCTCCCATCCATACATTCACATGTAAATGCACGGGAGAGGGTCCCCCACCATAAGTACCACTATACACACTCACCCGACACAACTCCACCATCTCATGTACAAACCCGAAAAAATCAACCTTTTAATACAACGATTGAATCTCTTTCCCAGAACAGACAGACTCGTGCAAACAAGCTAACATAGTTTAATCCTTGCTAACAGAGTAGCATAATTAGATGTAGTGCTTGGAGTGTTGTTTCCCCCATAGGTACAATGATCAACTGAGCCTCATCAACCCTCGAAGACTAGCCCTCAGCCAAAACCGAGACAAAAAAATCTATATCTATTTTAGTCTCCCCAGCAATGCGCACCAAGATCAGTGGCCTCACCGCCAAAGCACCAGCAAGAGCCCGCTCCCTAGCAAGCAAAAACCCTGTCCTACCAAGCAAAGCTCAAGACCCCAAAAGCCAACCGTCAGCAAAGACCGTCCTACACTCGGCAAAGCACCAGCAAGCCACCAACGACAATAGCGTGAGTCCCCCGACAGCTACACTTATCCCCAATAGCAGCAGTAGCGTGAGTCACCTGGCAGCTACCCTGCATCAACACCCAGTGGTATGAGTCCCTCTGGCATCCACAGAGACTATCAACAGTAGCATGAGTCCCTCCGGCAGCTACAACCCAACACCCAGTAGTATGAGTCCCTCCGGCATCCACGAAGACCAGCAGCAGTAGCATGAGTCCCTCCGACAGCTACCCTGCATCAACACCCAGTGGTATGAGTCCCTCCGGCATCCACGAAGACTATCAACAGTAGAATGAGTCCCTCCGATAGCTACAACCCTACACCCAGTGGTATGAGTCCCTCCGGCATCCACGAAGACCACAACCAGTTGCAACATGAGTCCCTCCGGCAGCTACAACCTTACACCAATGGCAGTAGCATGAGACCCTCCGGCAGCTACTCGCCACCCGCAGAAGCACCAGCCCCTCAGGCAGCTACAGGTAAGCACAGCAAAGGTATGAAGGCACATCTCTACCCCTTTCTTGCTTCTTTTCAGTCTCGTTTTCGAACTACGATTTGGCTTGATTCCCTTTTAGGGATACGTAGGAATCCTTTCTCAAAAGGTCCAGCCATCCGATCTCCCCAGATCACCGTCCAGTTCTCCGCCTTATCCCTTGCCGCTCATTGGGATTGGGTCTTATTTTATCGACAACCTCACTTTTTCCAAAAGTGACGTTGCCGAGGGGCTCTGTAAGTACGCCAATCCAATTCGAGACCCTTTTAGGTGCATTTTAATGTGATAAAATTACATTAAGGGGCATTTTGGTAAATTCCCTGCCTATCCCGAGACTTCCGGAAACATTTCATAAGTTTCCCGCGAAGGAAGTACCTTATGGTACTTTGCTCATGCTAAAGCACCCCCAGGGAATAAAACCTTTTTGGACCTTTTGGGTATTTTCCCTGAATGTTCCAGAAACTGGTTTTGACGCCAAAAGCGGTTGTGACACCTTGTGTCACGCAACAAGTCGAGGCTTGGAAAACGGTTACAGAAAGTCGTGCGACACAAGGTGACCACTAACTGCAGCCTATAAATAAGACCCTTTCCCTCTTAGAAATGGATCCAGAATTTCACATACTGTTACTCTGCAGAAATTGCAACGTAACACACACACTAAACACATACCTCTCTCTCTCCTACCCCTAACCTACCTCCAATTCCCTCCAATTCAACCCACTTCCTCCATCACCTCTTAGATCCACCTTCTACTGATACTCCCAAGCTTTCCAGGACCAGAAGTTGTTGTTGAAGGGTTTTGTATCTAACTTGATACAGAATTTGTGGAATCAACAAGGGTAACACTCTCAACCCCCTTCTCCCTCTCTCTCTCTCCTACCTTGATAATTGGATAATTCCATTGTTTTACTTCCATTGGATTCAATAATCAGACTCTATCTGTCTAGATTATTGAATCCCAAGCTCAATCTCTCTGTTTAACTTGGTTGATCTGAATAATTGGGTGTTTATTGTTGAATATTTATTAAAATTGTTGTTTAGATCCCAAGGGAGTGTGGATCTCTCCATATCCACACTCCCGTGGTTGAATTGTTGTTAATTCTACATTTCGAAGCTAATCTAATTGATCAATTGGATCTGTGTTGGTTATTGTTGCTATTGTGTTCAAACTTGTAAGTTCCTACAGATGGGCATTGTGTGTCACGCGACACATGGTGACTGGTTAGATCATGTGTCATGCGACACATCTGACTAGGCACGTCCTGTGTCACGCGACACACTACGTCCATTTGCAGGAACCCTTTCCTTTTGTAATCTGTTCTGATTTGTTGTATTGGGGATGTGGCCTCCCTGAATAATTGGTTCACAAGTTGTAAGTCTCTTTCCAAATCAATAAATTCATGTTTACTACACTTGTTCATTATCAACGATTGCACACACTTATGGATTACTTGGATGTTTGATTAGAAAGACTCGTCGGGTTTAGGGTTTAGGTTTTAGGGTTTAGGGTTTAGGGTTTAGGGTTTTGGGTTTTGGGTTTAGGGTTTAGGGTTTAGGGTTTAGGGTTTAGGGTTTAGGGCCCGTTCTCTTTCAACGGTTTTTCAAAGTGCACCTCTTAAGCATGGCGTGGCGACTCCTTTTATTTTTCATCATTGGAAAACCAAAATTCCGTGGGCGAGCGCATATTTAACGTCCTGTAACCAATTTCCGTGGTTCAAGTTGTCGCGTGACGACACAAGTTGTCACGTGACAACATATGTTATCGCGTGACACAATGTGACCATAACTGTTTCTGGCGCCAAATTGCTGCTTCTGGAACATTCTGAGATAATTCCTTAAAGGTCCAAAGCAATTAATTCCCTGTAGGTCCTTTCTTAGTGAGAAACTTATAAAAAGCTCTTGAAAGTCTCAGAATGGACCGGGAATTTACCAAAATGCCCCCTAATGTAATTTTATCACATTAAGAGCACCAGCTCCAAACAAACTCTTAACGGGATCACGTATTGACAGGTCAAATCCCTTTAGGTTGGGCACATCTGCTATTTCAGCAGTTATCTTCTCAACTCCCTCCACATCATCTGGAAATACAAATCCAGGCTCCAACTAGCTGGTAACGCCCATGGCAGATTCAACTTCATCAGCTTTGCCCTTTCCTCTTCCCTGACTTTGCTAAGTCGAATAGCGAGATGGAGTGGGGCTCAGACCAGCTTCAAAGAATTCGTTATCCTCCCCTAGACAGCAAGTCGCCACTTCTGTGAGACTGCTCATACGCGGACTCCTTACTCGCGGACTCGGTCATGGCGACATCAAATACACCTCGCCTGGTGGATTCAGAGAGATTGGTTGAATCAGTTTGAGTTGCTTCCTTCTCCGCGGTTTCATCTTCCTCAACTTCATCTTTAACGTTTTCATCAACTTCAACTGTTTCGTCCTTCTCCCCACTATCACCTTCTTGTTCCTCCCCATCGGCTTTAGTAGACTCTGAAATAGAGTTCTTCATCTTAGCTCTGGCCTTCCTTTGCGGCTTCCCAGCAGCGGCAGATTCAACTTTTTCCAAGGCAATGGCTTCAGCATCCTTTCCGTCTATTGAAATGGGAATGGGAATGTTGGTGGTTTCAGGGAGACCACTCAAAGCAGATTGACGAGCTTTAGCAACATCTCGCTCAGCCCTCAACTTAGCCAAGTGAGCAGCCTTCTGAGAAGCGAGATCCATGTTGTCAAAATCTGAGAATTGAGATAAAAACCATATCAATAGAAAGCTTTTTCAAATGAGTCAAGTTAAAACGAGAAAAATGGAAAAGACTATGAAATAAAGTATTCACCAGCTAGCATGTGTATGGAGGCACAAACATTCACATCGCCCTGGAAAGGTATATAGTTAGAGGCAAACACCCCTTTGTCATGGACCACCCAGCCATCAAACGAAGTAGGATAAACAAATGGAATAATAAGAACCACACAACCAACTAAGTTAGGCAAGATCCCAACTTGTCGCAATATATCATCATCTTGCAAAATGAATCTCCAAGAGAATAAAGCCTTATTGCCAGCCCTAGACAAATTAGTAGCAAAATCAACCTTGGCTTGTTACTCATTTGGGGTTAAAGGCGACTTGGATCCTAACTGAGTAATGAGGGGAGACAAAACAATGTGGTGATGCCATCTGCGACTTGAGGTGATGGCTATGGGATTATCATATAAATGGTGAACCTTATTGGGCCCCGTTGTCAAAAGTTTATTCCTTGTGTTGGTGCTAAAAGTAACTCTGTGTTCATCAGCTGAATTAACTTTCATCACGTCAAAATATTCCCTAAGGAGGGGCAAGCTTGGCTCATAGAGGTGTGCTCTATAAACCGCTATGAAACAAGTAAGGATCCTAAAAGCATTGGGATGGAGGTCCATGACAGAAGCAGACAACTCACTAAGGAAAAGACTAATAAAAGGATCCAAAGGAAGTCGCAATCCAAATTTAAACTGAGAAGGATAAGCAATAACTACATCCCGACATTTCCTCATCTCATTGAGATCTAAAGAGCCATGATAATGCGTGAGATGGTAAAAAGTGGGGTCAATAGTAAACATGGTATAAAATTCAGTCCAATCGAAAGATTGCGAGATGTTCCTCGCTTCCATATCTTGCGCCACAGAATGCGAGCTGCTTTCCCTGCTGGATCCTTGACCCTGCATCTCGCCACCTCCCGCTTGTATATGTCTATAAAAGACAGTATTAACATCATTCTCAACCCAGTAGTCCTCATCTGAATCATCAAGCTCCCCTCTCTCCTCACTCTCAGTTCGCCCTGAACAAACACTTAATCTTGTGCTTTCTGATCCCAAAGGGCATCCTGCTTCTTTACAAATGTATTTACAAAAAGACTCCCTGTATAAAAATCCTAACATGGCGATATGGGAAGAAGGAAGGTGTGTGGGTTCTTGAATTTTTAAAGAATCCAGTACTATTGTTCCAGCCCCCTCAACAATTAATAGAGTGTTTAATTCAACTATGGTTAGCCTAACCCAGTTAACCCTCTCCCGCTTATAAAAACCTTTTGATTTTTTGCATTGCCCAAATTTTGTATCCCTAGTACATTGTTTTACCCGGGCCATTTTCATATAAATCTACAACTACAAGAATCAGGAAAGGAAAAAGATTACCTGAAAATCAAGAAGGAAAGGTCCCAAGATGATTTCGGCAATGTCTCACCGAAAAAGATGGAAGGAAAGAGGAAGAAGTGAAGTTTCTTCTTTAAAACCACAAACCAGTAATCAAAACAACCTAAAAATTCTCTCTTGAAGCTCAGATCTCACTAAAGATGGGTTTAATCGGAGATTAATGGGAAAAAGGATGTTAGATTGAAGGTTTAAAGCATTCCTGGAGAAGGAAAGCGGTTCGTCGAAGGAATAGAAAGAGTAGGCAGAGAGAAAAGTTGAATTTGAAAAGGTAAAAGGGTAAAGTGGTGGGGCTCTCTCCTTTTTTATACCGTGGAGATGAAAGGGCACAAGGTGAAAATATGCCTTACTATTGTACCATCATTACAGTTTTGGGAGCCAAAACTGTCGTTAAATTCAAATTAAAGTGGTCATGGCGGTTATCAAGAACGTGGGCATTTATCACGGAAATGGCGGCACATTAAATGTCATGACAGATCATCATTTTAATCAAAAAATAAGCGACATCTCCAGATGAAGACGCGAGTTCATCTCGCCCATTTCACTTATTTGGCGAATTGAATTCCATTTGCAAGACAGGCGATTTCATTTATTAGCGAAATAATGTTCACAACAAGACCATAAATAGTCCCAGTTATTAACTGAGGGGCTACTGATGTGCACAAATAAAATGTAATCCAGTTGTAAAAATAAAATATGAAGACCATGAATGACTCAGCAATAAAGTAATGAAATACGTGGAAAATTTTGTTGGTGTTATGCCCTAGGCGTATAATTATTTTGACTCATAACTAATACCATTATGTAATCGTCTTTACCATTTATAATAGAGAATTTTTATCTTGAGTATTATATGCTTTACATGTTTATTATAATATTTTGTGTCCCTAGTTATTGTGAATAACTAGTATAAGTTGGTATTGGATAATCTTTATAGAGATGATTATATGCATGGGGATGCACATTACACTTATGGGTACTTGTTAGAGAATAAGGTACTGGACTGACCCATCTATGAGATTTATGACAAGGTCTATAGTCATATATGTCATGATTAAATCTCATGATAGTCGTGTCATTGGAATCCTTAGTACCTGAGATTATCATCGTCTTTCACATGATGAACGTTGTGTTTGATGTAGTCTAACACTATCTTTAATAGGATAGCAATAAGGGTTATGTTGGTACGATTGAATTCTTGTAGGGAAGAATGATAAGTCAAGATGGGATTTGTCCCTCGTAAAGAGAGATGTCTGCTTTGGCCCCTCGATGAATTGTGTTGATGAAATGTGTGGCCACACTCAAGAGATTTGATAGAGATCAAATGTACTTGGATTATCAACATGTTCGGAGTCGAGAAAGCATTGAACAATATAAGTTGAGCTGGATCATGACTTATGTTCAATATGAGATCGTGTGACAAAGGGATTGTGACATTTATCTATCAAGGAATCAAGTTTTGATGTTATATTTAATTGGGTAAATATAATGGCTTTCTAGAGACCACTTATGTCTTGTGAGGTTGATGTTTTAACTCACTACCAACATAAAATATAATTCCTAAAGGGTCACACACAAAGAACGGATTGAAAATGGCTCAAATATGGAACTGTACAGCTGGGCGACCGCTGATGGGAATAGTGGGCGACCGCCCACAAAGATGTTCCAAAAGGTAATAATCCGCTTTACAAATGGGCGACCACCTGGAAGTTGTGGGCGACCGCCCACAAAGTTTTTTTCGAAAGATCATAAAAGGATGTACAACTGGGCGACCGCCGGGAACCTTTGTGGGCGACCGCCCAGCCCCCGTTTCAGCACATCAGTTTTTGACTTGGATTAGGGTTTCTTCCTAATTGTTAGGAATATTTATAAAGTATAAATATACCCTTTTGCCTCAGCCAAGAACACACAAATTTTAGGGCTTGAGAAATACAAATCTCTTGATTTCGATAACGAATCAAAGATCAAAACACCCTATATTCAATTCCATATTAGCCATAGATTGTTGAAAAGTGTTTTAACAATCGAGGATCATCTAGCAATCCAACAAGATTTGATCTTGGTTCGTTCGCGTGTGGATTACCGATAGAGGGTGATTGGTTTATCACCTAAAGCTTGAAGGCCTAGCATTGTCGATTCATCACAAGTAGAACAAGGAAGAAGATCAAAAGTTTCGTCTACGACTCAAGGTGAATTACGATTCGTATACGAAAGGCAAATTAACAACCAAGGTTAGTAAATTTATATTCATAGTTTTAATCTCTTCATGTTAGACGGATTCATGGCTAGGGTTTTGTGAATTATATAAATCTTCCGCCGCGCATGTAACCTCAAAACCCAACAGTGGTATCAGAGCCGCGTTTAATCATGATTAGGTTAAATTGGCATGCTAGATATAATTGGATTATATGCTTTAACATGCTATATGATATAGATTGATGATTTTATGTGTGTTGCTTTATGAAACAATTATATGTGATATAACATGATTATGATTAATAGATGATTGATGTAATTTACCTTCTACATGGGTTATTGATCTCTTTAATTTGATTAATTAAATTAGTAAATTCTCAAATTGAAACAAATTGTTTCACTACAAGAAAACCCATTTATTGCAACAACAAATATCATTGCAAAAAATACCATGTTGTTGCAAAAATTATTTTTTGCAATGACATTTATCGTTGCAGGGTTGTTGCGGGAATGGGCATAGCGAAAGTATTTTGCAACGACTTTTGTTGTTGCAAAAAATATGTATTTTCGGAACGACATATGTTGTTGCGAAATTTCTGTCGTTGCAAAATATTGTGTGTATAACAACAACATAAGTCGTTGAAAAAGATAGTATTTACAGCAACAACATAAGTCATTGCAAAAGATAGTATTTATAGCAACAACAGAAGTCGTTGCAAAAGATAGTATTTACAGCAACAGAATAATTCGTTGCAAAAGATATTGATATAAAGCAACAGAAATGGATTTTGTTTGTTTTTTATCATAACCTGGTATTAGATTTCAATTTAACAAAAACAATTGTTTCAACAAAAGATTTGTAATTTCAAATATTTTATATCCAAAAAATTGCATACCGAATCCATCACCGTATTATAGTATTCGGTACAAATTGTAGCTTTAACATTCTAACAAAAGCAAACAAAAGCATACGCAATCTTCCTAGCTATCTTCAACATACAAAAACTATCACCTCCATAAACTTCATGCTTCCATATCTACCTTCCTGTAAAAAAATTCAAATATATAGAATTAGGATCTTAGTTAAGGCAAATAATAATAGTTGAAGTTCAACCAAAAAAAATTATATCCTGTTGAAGGCATGATAATTATGACAATAAGCAAATAATATATGCAAGGATCTCAGTTGAAATATAGCTACAATGGTCTACTAACAAGAAAACACCACATCAATTAATCTCAATACCAAGAAAATGCCTTACATACTGCTATGAAGAAACCTCCTACACTAATAGCACACACCTTTACTTAAAAGTCTCAATAAAATCAGAGAACCGCGACGAATTATGGATGGCACTTAGCAGAGACCAAAAATAACAGGTGGTTGAGCAAAGTTGTCAATAACAGGTGGTTGAGCAAAGTTGGTCATAATGAATCTTAAAGAATAAAAAAAATGTCTTCTGTCATTTTTTGTGGAACTAAAAATGACATTAAGCAATAGCTGCTATACCCCCCCCCCTCACCCTCTTTTCAGCATGATGAAATAAGCTCAATATCACAAGACTAGTGTAAATATCCAACAGTTAGGACAGACAACGGGAGAAGGCAATATTGCTAGTGGTTGATCTCTCATAAATGGCTGCTGGTGCAGCATCTGCACATGCAAGTCCTCATCGATGTTATAAAAACTAAACAACATTGTTAGAGAATCATACACCAGTAGAATATTTTGAGCAAGTGGACCCTAGTTGAAAATCATAATAATAAGAGGGGTGTATCGATTTTAAAATGGCCAATGAGGCATGCACATATATACATACAATCAAGTAATACATCAATGTGTGTGTATGAATGTGTACACATATACAAAACACAAAAGAGCAGATGAACAGAGATCTCTTACGTGTAAATAGCAACAAAAATTTTGGGTACCATCCCAACCAACGTCCCCAATTCAAAAGAAATTAGCTAAATAGTTTTTACCACAATTATTTAGCTAAAGAGATCAAGACAGAAAGATCCCCCAATTCAAAACCAAAGAGTCCAATAGAAGGAATTGTGTGACTCAGTATAGTCTAAACTCCTCGAGAACCCCAAAGGTACTTGACAAAAGTTATGCATATCATTCAAAATAGAAACTAAAACATAGCATCCACCTGAAAGACAACTGCAAATTACTAATTGAGCTGCAAGCACAAGAACTGGTAACTGCATTAAGCAGACTCAAATTAAGGACTCTAAAATTATGACAAAGAGAATCCATGCAAGGTAGAACAACAAGCAAGGGAAATATGCCAAAATTAACTACATATCATTCAAAAGAGAAACTAAAACATAGCATCTCACCAAACAATACATCAAACAAAACATCAATACAATTGACACTCAACTATTTATATATTACCTGGATGTTAGACACCTCAATTTGTTGCCAATTGTTGTAATAATTTCTTTTTAAACGCCTCCATTGAATCTTGTTGTTGGGCTTTATATTCTTCTAATTCTCTTTGTTGTCTTTGTTGGCTTTCTTCCAACTCTTTAATTCTTTCTTCTTGTTCTTGCATTTTCTCTTGTTGTTTTTCAATAATCTTCTTTTATTCCATTTGGTGTTTGCCTTTGGTATAAGATCTCAGAGCAGTTCCTTTGCCACGAATATATCATGATGTTGGTTTTAAAACTTCAATCAATATCTCTTCTTGTGTGATTGTATCACCAACAGTTGCAACCACATTTTTTAGCTTGTCCTGTAACAAAAAAAAAAATCACAACACCTTTAAAAATGTAATAGTAACTGCTTAACATATTAAAATGAAGATTGGTTGATTGAAAACTTTAATACATACATAGATCTCTTTGGAACATCCCTCATTAGCCCATTCAAGTACGCCCTTATCATTCTTGTGTGTGTGCTCAGCAAGCCATATCACATCAGCTGTAGGCTTCACAATGTTTTTCTCTTTTATCTATCACATAATGTGAATAATTTCGGTGATTAACCATAGATCAACAAGTCATATTTCATTAATTTACCATAACTGATTGATAAAACAAATCAATGGAAGAAAATATGCATTCAAGCCATCCAAACAAACCATAATGAGAAAACTTCCATTTAAGCTAATAAAACATAATGAACTCTTACCAAGACATCTTCCACTTCAGCAAAAGATAAATTTCCAGTTGTATGCTTACTTCTCTTGCTGGATAAATGATTTTTGGAGTTTCTTTCACTCATGGCCTACATAATAGAATAAAGAAAACTCATTGTCCAAGTTAAATTACAACCAGAAATTTATCTTTTCCATAATGATTAATCCAAATGTTAGAAATTATTAAAAAAGGGAATTCTTGTTAAGTAACTATAACCTTAAATTCTGATGATCCAAAACGCTGCACACAATATTCCCATTGATCTTTGGATATGTCGGGAGGAGGATTTTTCATTCGCTCTTCATCAGTTTTTCCACATTTTGAACTCTTGTAGTAGTAGTGCAACCTACATTTCCACAAGCTATATAGAGGTTGCATAGTATCTACAACGAAAGTATACATCTTCAATTGTTGATCAGATTCAACAATTTCAAACTTTCCCTACAATTTATTTGAATTCATCATTAGTTCTTACCTTTAGTAAAGAACAAGTTTTACAATTTTATTTAGATAAAATATGACATTACCTGAATCTCCTTCCACATACTATCACCTACAATAGATAATGCATCCTTCCAATTTTTAACATTCAATGTAGCTTTTGTTCTCACTACTCGACCACACTCATTCACCAAATGTCGAGCATTATCTCCAATTGCTCGATCAATTTCATCAAGAATCTCAATAGCCAACTTTGATCCTTTGCCTTTAATTTTCATATCAACAGCATGACTCTTATATTTTCCTCTCTCACCTCTTCCCTTTTCCTTCTTCTTAGCTGATGCTACTTGACACATGAAAAATAAAATAAATTTATCCTTTATTCATCAATCCAATGCGTAATACAAAAAGTATTATGTAAAATTTACCTTCAATGTTAGTTTCATATGAGCTTAAATTTGTTTTATCTTCTGCATTTGTTTCTACTTGATGCACCTCTGTATTATGATTTTGGGCTGGCTCCCTGTAGGGTGGATTTGATACTTCACTCACTTGTAAGACCATGGGAATTCTGTCAACAATTTGACTAAGCTTCTTTCTCTTAGGTGATTGACCTACAACCATATACACATATCATTTATAAGACAAAGATAAAGGACAATAACTAATTAAAGAGTTATAACATGAATTTCTTATATCATATATACATTCACCCTTGGTAGGAATACAACCTTCAGATTCACAATGATTTTGGGCATCATCTTGTTGAGCAACTGGTGCACCATTTTCACTATATTCGACATTAATGTCATTCAATGTTCAGGACGACTCTAAGTCATTGTCTGGTATGTACATTTGATCTTCTGAGAAATAAAAGCAAAGAAAACTTCACATTTATACATTTAGAAAATAAAAAAACATGAGAAATAATATTTCTTACTTCTTGCAACAATTGCAGCAACATCGCTCTCCATCCCAACATAAGTAGATGAATGACCTGATCCAAGTGTATTTTCAATCAATTGTACTTAGATTCAATAGGTAATTAGTTACTAAATTTATAAATGTATAATTTTAACTCACCTCTATTTTTAACAGCATCAATCACAATAGTTTCTGGAACTATTTCGACTCTAGAAGCTATAAGTGCTTCTCTTTCTTTCTTGTCTTTTCTTTTTGTTTTGTAAATCATGTATCCTTTCGGATGGTCTTATGATACGTTTTCCTAGTATATTGAATAGAAATAAATTTTGTATTTAGTGATTATAAGAATATGTTTTTTTTACCTTTTTTGACCATCAGATTACCATCTGGCAGCAACTGTCGAATGCAATTCCTTGATTTCATGACCTTTTTAAGTCTTCCCGGAGCAATCATATGAACCCCTACATTATTTTATCCTCTTCCGGACATCTTTAATCTGCACTAAACCACTTATTAGACAAAAAAACACTTGAAAATATATTTCATGTACATATATAAAATCATCAAAATAAAATGGAACAATCAACATAGATATCATATAACACTTAAAACTCATAACAATTGAAGAAAATGTTCTTGAAAAAAACCCAACCAAAAAAATAAATGAAAGTTATCTAAAATACATTATCTAGACAATCCTATGTGTCGAAATCAAATTCCTCATCTTCGGTTGAGTCCTCATCTACTTCAATTTCACCATCATTAATAAAGTCATTGTCGATTGCCCTTTCTTCAATCAACTGTTTGACCATGTCAACAACTCTAGCTTCTCGTTCAACCACAAATGAGTCTGTAGCTAACACATCAACTGAAAAACTATCTTGCACGGGATCAATGTTCTGTTCCTCAACATCAACCTCTACTTGTTGATATGCATCCACATCCAAAACTTCCCCGTCAGTAACATCACTTGTCATATCATACAGATCCCTTGGAGGTGCCTTTATAACAAAATCCCAATCTTTATCTCGTGGATCTTCTATGTAAAATACTTGTTCTACTTGTGACTCTAAAACAAACACCTCATCTGTTTTCAAAGATCTCATCTTATTAACCCTGATCAAGCCATATTCATCAACCATATACCCTCTACCATGGTGTGCTACATCAAACCAACTGCATTTGAAGACAAATACATGTCTTCCTCCGGGGTATTGCATCTCAAGTGTGTCTCCTAAAACACCATAGTATTTGTTAGCATCAGATTCATCACCTCGTACCAGAACTCCATAGTTTTGAGTTTTTCTATTTTTAGAAAGATCTTTGGTGTGAAACTGAAAACCATTTATAATGTATCCATTATACTGCCTTGCAACTCTAGAAGGACCACATATCAAGTCATACAAATCATCATCAACACACCCCTCTTCATGCATTTTTCGAACCTAATGAAACAAATTCTTAAGAGTTAGTCATTAGGTTAATTATCAAAAATTTTAAATCACAAAATTTTATAATTTATATCATGACATCAAGGTAACATACACGATTATGCATCCATTTGGAAAATTCTGCTTTATGTCTTTTCTCTATGTTCCTTGCATTTTCTCTCTCTAACTCTAGCTTGTGCTCCCTGTGAACATGGGTTTGATATTAAGATCAAGCCATATTAATCAATAGTCTATTCCATAAAAAAATTGGGAAAAAATTTAAGCCAGTACTTACTTGACAAACTCGACAAGCTCATCGCAATTGTTTAGTATATACAGGTGGATTTGCTCACGCTCCTTGAAATCAAGATGTATAGGCACCCCTTGTCCAATTGTACGACTAAGTGGTCTAAATACCTCAAGATGTGAATCCGAAGAACCCTCATCATCATCGTCTTCATCATTGTTTCTCACTTTACGATTGAACTTAATGTCAATGTCACTCATGTATCTAGAGCAAAATGTTAAGCACTCATCTGCAAGGTAACCCTCAGCAATGGAACCTTCAGGATGTGCTCTGTTATGAACATATGTTTTTAAGGTTTGAAGATACCTATAAATAATGTATTTTTATGTTAAGAATATGTAAATGGCAAATCGAAATGTCGTATGAAAAAAGGGAAATACCTCTCAACTGGATACATCCATCGATATCGAACCGGCCCAGCAATTTTAACCTCAGCAGCCAAATGTATAACTAGATACACCATTACATCAAAAAAAGCCGGCGGAAAAATCATCTCTAACTTTCATAAACTATAGGGAATTTTCCTTTCAAGGGTCTCCAACTCCTTAATAGTTATGCTTTTGGAGCACAAGTTCCTAAAATAAGAACTTAATTCAACTAGAGGCTCATACACTTGCTTTGGCAAGATACCATGAATTGCAATAGGAAGCAACTGCTCAATAAATACATGATGCATGGTCATGGCTCTTCAAACATGAATCTTTTTCCCATTGTCTTTGATGCAACGGGAAATGTTCGACAAATATCCATCTGGTGATTTTATTTTAGCAAACATATCACATATGGCAGACTTGGCTTCTAAACTCAGAGAGTAGCAGGCAACAGGCACACGTACTTTATCTCCATCCACTATAGGGTGCAACTCTCCTCTTATGTTCATCTTCATCAGATCTATTCGAGCTTTTATGGTATCTTTGTTCTTTCCTTTTATGCCCATCAAGGTACCCAAAATATTATCAGAAACATTCTTTTCAATGTGCATAACATCTAAGTTATGGAGAATCTTTAATTTTCTCCAATATGGTAAGTCAAAGAAAATGCTTTTTTTGTGCCACCCATATAATCTGTTTGAGCCATCATGTTTTCTTTTCTTACCAACGAGTTTTCCAAACGGCTCCGTACTAAATTGACTATAATGTTCTAAAATATCATCCCCACTCAAAGGCACTGGTGCACGACCTCTTTCAATCGTGTTATCAAAAGCAACAGCATCTTTTCTCCATTTAAGGTTAGTTGGCACCCAACGACGATGATGTATATAACAACCCTTATGCATCAATGACGTACATTTTGTTTCCTTGTGGCAACATGGGCAGGCATAATGGCCTTTAGTGCACCATCCAGAAAAATCTCCATATGCAGGGAAGTCATTTATTATCCACAAAACTGCTACATGCATTCTGAAATTTTCCTTACAATAAGCATCATATGTTCCAATCCCATCCTCCCAAAGGTCTTTCAATTCAGCAATCAATGGTTGGAGGTAAACATCAATGTTCCTTCCAGGACTTATAGGGCCAGGTATAAGCAAAGTTAACATGAAAGAATGAGCTTTCATGCATACCCAAGGAGGCAAATTATATGGAATAAGAATAACGGGCCATGTACTATGTTGTGAATTATTAAAATGTTGAAAACCATCACAAGCTAGTCTAAGTCTGACATTACGTGCATCTACAGCAAATTCCTTATACTCCATGTCAAATGACTTCCAAGCAATTGAGTCAGTCGGATGCCTCATAATGTCATCATCCACCTTATCTTTTTACTCCTTGTGCCATTGCATATCTTTTGCCGTATTTCTTGACATAAACAACATATGTAACCTAGGCTTCACAGGAAAATATCATAAAACCTTTTGAGGCACTTTTACTCCCTTAAAGGAGCCTTTGTCAAGTGTTTTCCATTTGGACAAACCACAAGTGGGACAATCATTTAAATTTTCATATTCTTTCCAGTAAAGAATACAATCATTTTGGCAAGCATCAATCTTCAAATAATGAAGACCTAAATCCTTAATGAGCTTTTTCGCCTCATAGTAAGAATTTGGAAGTGCAGCACCCCAAGCTTGAAGTTGTAGTTTGAGTAAATTGCCAAAAGAGCTATCACTCCAATTATTGAGAACTTTCAAATGTATTAATTTCACAATGTAAGACAACTTAGATATTATTGTGCCTTCTGCTGTTATCAGTGGCTATTGATACTCTTGCAAAAGGCGATAAAACTTTTGTGCATCTCCATTCGGTTCTTCAGGCATATGCTCATGATCATTAAATATTTGCTCGTCTGATCCTAAATGCATACCAGCTATGCCACACGCATCTTGTAACATATTCAGTCCACCATCATCATCATCTTCTTCTTCAAACCCATTGTCACTTTCCTGAAGTCTGTCTAATGCTTCCCCATGGAACTCCCACAAAGTGTAGTTCTCATACATTCCCCACTTGAATAAATCTAATCTCACATCACTTTTTTGTTTTAAAAAAAATGTTGCGACACTTATCACAAGGACACCTGATGGTGAAATTCTCTCTTTCTTCTTCTTTAACATTTGAGAGGGCAAAATTTAGGAAACCATCAACGCCATTTATATAATCAGAGGAGGAACGATTTCTCACTTTAATCCATGCCTTATTCATAGCTATATATAATACTCTACCTTCAATCACACAATAAATCTGGTATCAATAGTTAGAGTGAGAAAGTATCAATAGTTAGAGTGAGAAAAGTATGCTAAATCTTATAGTTGCATAGATAGTATTTAACATAGTAGCATATGTACTTTGAAACATTCAATCCTAAGTATTAGAAAATTCCTAAGATTAGGTCCCTCTTTTACTTTCATGCATTTTCAGTAAAAATAGGGTTAACTATGCATTTTCATGAATTGTGATAACAACAACAACAAGGCCACCAACAACAAGGAATGATTAAAGTCAACACACAATATTATAGTTTCGAATTTCTAACTTCTGGGATGGGCGGACTTGTTTGATTTAAAGAGCCCAGATTAGCTATGCTATTGAGACAAATTAATCAGAAAATCGAATCTAATGACTAAGAGATTAAGAAGAATTTCAAAAACAGTTTTCAAATACAAAGTCCTAAATTTTTAGGGTTTTAAAAATTTGGGGATTTCTAGAGTTTTAGAAATTTGGGGATTTGAGATTAGAATAAGAGGGAGAGATGATGGAGGGAGAGATATAGTACTTGAACAACAGTGTAGGACATTGGAATCTGGACGGAGAAGAAGGATCTAAGCGTGTTCCTGCAAATTAATAAGCTTGCTCTGATACTTATTCTTTTAAATTTTTTTAAAGAGAGTATTATAATTGAATCAACATGGCCAAGCGCCTGAGAATGGAGGGGGTAGACGAACCTGTTATTGCCAAATCCCGAGAACGCCCGAGAATGGAAGCCGACGGTGGCCGAGGTGGAGAGATTCGACTGTGGGGGCCGGGGAGTAGAGTTATGGTGAAATGAATTGACAGAGAAGGGTTTCTGGCGTATATAATTGAAAGTTGTTTTTTATTTTCTTTTCTTTTATTTTTTTCTTTTTCTTTTGCAACAATTATGTTGTTGTCATAATTTTAGAATAGTTTTCGCAATGACGACACCCGTTGCAATATGTATTATCTATATTTCGCAACGAGTAGTTTTGTTACTTAAAATTATCCCAAGTATTCGTGGGAGGTGCGCGCAAATAAGAAATGGAGGGAAGTGAAATTTCCATTTATTGCAACAAACATTAGCAACGACTCTTTAAGGTTCTGCTGAAGATATTTTTTGCAACGACAAAATATTGTCGATGCAAATTTTTGTTGCAATAAATGGGTTTTCTTGTAGTGTTTGTTTAGGATTTGATGTTCATATTTAATTCAATTTACATGATTATTTGAATCCTTAAATTTTGAGAGTTCAATAATTATATAATTAATAATTTTTATTTGTTACATGATTATTTGTATAATCCTAAAGTAGGATATTATGTGAAATCCCATGTTCATGATTATGTACACATAAGTTTCATATACAGCCATGCGATGTTTGTTGCTATATGGAAAACCCATCTTAAAATGTTTAAGTTTTATGCCACCCCTTGATTAGAACACTTGTGAAATATTCGGGTATTTTGATATAGTTTCAACTCAGTTGGATGCATCATTATATCGTGATATGGATCAAGGTGAGATAACGGTTGATGTAGCTTCGACTCAGTTGGGTGCATCGTTTTATGTGTCTCATATGTTTGAAAAAGGTTAAACTTAATTGGTGCTTTCAAAAGAGTTTTGATCCAAGGCATAGATGAGATTAAAACATGTGTTGATATAAGATGTCTAGAATCTCATAAAAGTTCTAAGAGTCATATATGATATGATTGATAAGTGTTATCTACCTAAATAGCTCGATTTCGGGCATTGACTCAGTTAAACCAAAATCAAGTGAAATATGGATCTTAGCCCATAATAATTATATGATACATGCTTGTATTTGAAGGTGTATAATTTAGTGGGAGTATTTGTGAAATACATTATTTGTCTCTTAGATGGTAAATGTTTTGATACTTATATGTGCTCATATTGTTTGTATATCTTATTGTAGAATGGCATCTCACAATAACAACCCTTGTAGCTGCGATCCGTCCTTGAGAAGGACAAGCTCGAAGAGAATGGTACAAACTATTCTGATTGGATCAAAAGCTTAAGAATTGTTCTTAGGCAAGAGAAGAAATTGTACGTTCTTGACGAACTTATTCCTGCAAAACCCGCTGCCAATGCTTCAAGGGCAGATAAGGAGCAACATAAGAAACATGTTGATGATTCTAATGATGTTGCTTGCCTTATGCTTGCCACCGTGTGTATGGATCTTCAAAAGGACCTTGAACACATGGAAGCTGCTTTTGACCTAGCACAGCACTTAAAGGAAATGTTCCAAGTGCAAGCTAGGCAAGAGAGGTATGACATGGTGAAGGCTCTGTAAGTACCCCAATCTGGATCACCCTCTTTCGAGCACACGAGAAACACCGTAGACTCACAAACGCAGTCTCGAAGACCCGTGACACTCAAAACCCTCAAAAACCCCCAACCAAACCAAGGGAGGGACCTTTCTAGGACAAAGAAGCACAAAAGGACTTTTTAGGGATTTTTCAGAAATTGGAAAAGCAAATATGGTCCGTACGGAACTCTTTGTCACAATGATTACTGAATCCCCTTAAAGTACAAGTTATTCCCTCAAATCTCAGAGGTAATAATTACCCAGCTACATGGTTGGTCCGTACGGACCTTATTGCATACAAGGTTGGTCCGTACGGACCTTATTGCAACCAGACACGATCATTGCTGAATCTTCTTAAAGTCCACATATTCCCTCAAATCGAGGAAAACCAAAATTCTGGATTACCTAGAAGGTCCGTACGGACCTTCTTGCACAAAATTTGGCACTATAAATAGAGGGCTCCCCCTCCCTCATTTCACATACCTCCCTCTTCTCTTCTCTCCCTAAGCCTTCAGGATCCCTCTCTAAGACCTCTCAAGGCACTCCTGGCCCCTTTCGGATCATTCTGAGGCCTTCCGAGCCCCCTTGCGGTGCTCCGAAGCCTCTCCGAACGCTCCCGCGATGCTCCCACGCTGCCCCGAGGAACTCTCGAGGTACTCTGAGGCCCCTCGTGGTACTCCGAGGCCTTGCCTGGTCTTTCCCGAGGCGTCCCGGCTCTTTCCGAGTCAAACCGGCAACTCGAACGCACGCCGAAACTCTGCCCGAGTGACTCTTGCCATCCCAACGCATGCCGAACCTCTGCCCGAGTGATCCCTGCGATCCCAACGCACGCCGAACCTCTGCCCGAGTGCACACCTGACAATCCAACGCACGCCGAAACTCTGTCCGCAGACAACCGGCTCATCCCGAAGCAATCCCGGTCCGTACCGGAACACTATTCCATCCTAAAATACTATTCCCCAGCGGAAGAGAAACATGAACCAACATTGGTAAGGCTTCCTTCCATTACTATTTCAATACATTTCAATAAAGCAGTGTACAATGTAGACATACGACATAGCATGCATTTTTAAAAGCATGTGCACACACACACACAATAGTTAAAGAATATTAGGGGTACCGAAAGACTCGTTTTTATGAGGCGACTCGGGTGAGCTCTAATATTCTAATATTATCTTCCCGAGGAGTCATCTGACCTCCGAACTCAAAAATCTCATCACACAAAAACAGTTTATTTTTAAACTGATGTTCTTTTTCAATGTTTTGGGCTTAATAAAAACGGCGTGGCGACTCTACAAGCAAAACACAGCGAGACACCTCCAACACGCAAAACGGAACGAGCCAGATGCCGGGGCGCGATTGAGCTGCCTATCGGATTCGGGCAACTTCCCAAACGCGAACGCACGAAAAATGCGAGATTGTGCTGGGGGGCAAAAATTCGCGCGGAGCACGGACCCCGGGTAATTTCAATTGGCGACTCCGCTGGGGAAATTTTGTTTTAAAAACTTTTAAACAAAAACAAAAGATTTTTAAAACGATGATGAGGGTCAAACTTTCATTTTACCCCTTTCTTTAACTGTTGTGTGTGTGTGCATGTGCTTTACTTTTTATTTTACAAAAAAAAAAAGTAACAAAAATGCATCAATATACATCTGTGTACATATATTTAAAATTCTTCAAAAAACTTATGTTTTACTCAGAAAAAGAATTTTAGAGACCACACACTACTCGCACTGCTGCCTCGGTTACACCGCACGCTACGCGCATTGCTGCCTCGGATACACTGGACACTACAACCCTTACCCGGAGTGGTCTCAGTTGCAGTCCGTTTGGTCTTCCAAGGCCTCTTGGATGCGCACGGGATCATTCCAAACATCCCATCCTAGCCAAGCGTCAACCCTCCACGTTTGAGTCTTGAGTCACACTTTGTCCAGACTCGGTTGGTTTTTACCCAGTCCGTGTCATACAAGCCTGGATACATATCCCATGCCGGCCATTTTCTGAGTCGAAGCTCGGAACTCAAGATCCCTTGCGCAAGCAAAGCGATGAAAGGTCATGCTAAAATCTTGACCCGATCTTGATTTTCCGAAGCTACACCCAGACGATGTTCCGTCCCGGATATACATCCATGCTCGCATGACACCATTTCATCAAGCCTTTAATACGTCAGCTATGACGATATGACCCAGCCAACGCCTAACGTCACAGATCCCTTGCGCAAGCAATGTAAAGAGAGGCCATACCGAACTCTTGACCCGATCTTGACTCAATGGCCGGCTCGGTTCACTATTCACATGGTTAACGCATTAAAACGAACATGACAGGCTCGGTCCTTAGGTTCGACTTTTCTTTTAGGCCGGTGGAAACCGCTTGCCCTATAGGACCCTCGCCCGGGGCTGTCCACCCTGGGATGTCGAAATACAGGTGCAAAACGAGGGGCTTATAGCCGTACAGACGGTCTCCACTGACCCAGGATCTAGCATAGTTGCGAAAAAGAAGAGCAATCTTTTCCAACCTACCTAGGATTCTGAGAAAACATGTTTTAAGTAAATTAAAACAACAATAATAAAAAAAAAGCGGAAACTGCATGTCACGTGAGCTTTCCCCCTTATCCCGAAACGCCTTCCCGTGTCTAAACCTTGCCCGTCACCCCCTCCAGCGAACCGAGAGTGGTTGAGAATACCCGGGAGCCACCTTTTCAGTATCAAGGTCACAAGGTCCGACAGCCCTTCCAGTTCAACGGTCCGCACCATCCGCTACTCCCCCATGACGGGATCAACAGATAACAGTGAGGGAAACGGAACCCCGCCACTAAGGAACCTTCAGACAATGGAGGAGGTGCTGCGAGCCTTAGAAACTATCAAGAAGCGCCAAGAAGAGCAAAGAAGCCCGGATCGTAGACACACGGCGTCTTTGAGGAACCGGTGCAGTTCCCCAAACTGACGGAACCTTCGTTCTCATTGAAGATGAAGAAATACCGGCTCCCAGGTTTCCAAAGCTATCGGCGGAGTCCCGCCTCCGCCAAGCTACGAGATCCAGCAACGCAAAGCGGCTCTCGCTCAAAGCTCCTCGGGTATCGGGCCAAGCAGCCCAGACATGCCCGCCTCGGCACAGCCAGGTTCCGGCTCACGCACACAAAGCTCGGTATCAACGACACATACGTGCCTGCCCGCTGATTCCAATGCATCTCGGTATCCCCCAGGATTCAATCCTCTGCCTCTATACGAGCCTCACAGCCATAACCAAAAATCCACATGCTTACCTGGGGCAGGCATCCCAAGCGGATATCCCGACATCTCAAACCTACCACCCGCTAGTCTGCCACTTGGGGCTAATGAAACATTTCCCCAATTCCCAAACACAACCCTTAACGGACCCGGCAATCACGCCCTTAACTTCAACACTCCACGGTATAGGTTGGTATACACTCAACTACCTCCCCAAGACTCTCGAATGGCAATCCCATCAGCCAATCCACCTCCATCTTCAATTTCCATCCCTGAAAATGGCAACCCGCCTCAACCTGCCGATCCCCACATGGCTTGGCTGATCGAGCAAATGAAGGACATGCAAGGCAAGTTAGCCAGTTCTCGGAAGGACTCCCTCCTGCCCACTGATCCAAACAAGGTGGTTCCACTCCCTCCGAAATTCAGGATGCCGGAAATGGAAAAGTTTGATGGGACAGAATGCCCAAAAACCCACATCGACACCTATGTCTTGGGAATGAGAGCCAAGGGGGCAACCCCTCAAAAGATGGCGGATCACTTTCAGCATTCTCTCAAATCCACAGCGCTAAGGTGGTTCCTCAATGTAAAGGCAGAAAACCGCTCCACATGGGACCAAATCAGCGAGATCTTCCTGGAGAAGTACCGCGCCAACCTTGAGTGGGAGACAAACTGCCACGATCTGCAAGCCACCGAGCAAAAGGATGACGAACCAGTGGGCGAGTTCTACAAAAGATGGAACTGGAAGCTTAGTGAGATAATGGATCCACTTTCCAAAGAAGAGCAGATGGACATCTTCCATTCTTGCCTCAAGCCATCTCTGAGGACCTTAATTAGCCATCACTTCTATCCGGATCTCCGTGCCATGGTCAACGCCGGAACTAAGTTTGAGAAGACTCTGAGCCTTCAGAAGACAACAGCAGCCCCTGTTTCATCTTATCGCTATCGGACAAACCTGTCAACTTCAACACCTGTCCCAAACAAAGGAAAAGAAGCAGCCGGAACGGTACACTACAACCAGAAAGGAGCTCAAGTAAACCGTGATCAAGCATCCCCAAGGAACAACAATCCCCCTCGCTTCCCACAGTTCCAGCATTTTGACAACCTCGAAATGCCTCTGGGTCAAGTATTTGAAGCATTGGTAAACCGAAATCTTCTCAAGCCTCTCGAGAATTTCCAACCAAAGACTCCCAAGCCTAACATGGATATGATCAAGCACTGTGCCTTCCACAACTATCCCGGCCACACCACCGATAATTGCTTTGTGCTAAAGCAGGTGGTCCAGGGGCTAATCGAAGAGGGAAAGTTGGAACGCCCTCGTGGCCCCAATACCATCGGAAATACATTCCCCCGGAATGACAGGGTGAACACGATAGCTTTCGACGAAACTCCAAGCGAGAGCAGACCCCCTGCGATTTCTGAAACCGTCAGCATGCTATCCCGCTATGACTGGGAACGTGAAACCAGAGTCAAACGGTCTCGTGACCGGGAATCCAGACAATAATGCCCAAGGGAACCTGTCTCCCTACGATCTTTGCCCCGACCAAGGCACACCAATGGATGGATTGAACGCTCCCCAGAGGAGACTGAGTCAAATGGCAGCACGGGAAGCGGTCTAGTCTTCACAGACGATGATTTGCCGATATGTGAGAAAAGACACAATGAGGCCCTCCTCATCCTCATAAAGATAGAAATGTTCTTCCTTCCGAACATCTTGATTGATAACCGCTCCCTGATAAGACCTTCGCCCCGGATAATCCGAGCCTATGACGCCACTCCACGACCAATCGTAGGAGTCATCAATCTGAGGATCCAATTTGATGCACAACTGGAGTCGGTAGAGTTCCAAGTCGTGGAAATCAAACCAACCTTCTCTGCCTTGCTGGGACGACCTTGGATACATCAGATGAAAGCGGTATCATCTACTCTTCACCAATGCGTGAAATTCATCAATGCCAATGGAATGCTCGAGGTAATCCGCGGAAGCAGCACAATGGCAAGCGCTTGGCCTGAAAGCTACGACCCAGAAGAAGGTCCCGACATGACCGAATACTCTTCTCCAGATGAGTCTCCAGTCCTGTCCCGCTACGAAGTGGATCCCTACATCCACGCTCTAAGCCGCGACGAGCTAGAGATCGAAGAGCTCATGGGTCAAGACGACAACTCTGACATATGCGACTGTGAAGAATGCCTAAGAGAGGATCAAGAGATGGACGCCCAGATGGAGATTGACCGAGGAGTAGACCCCTACTTCGCCGAAAACCCTCTTGCAAACTGGCTCATCACCGACCCACTGGTACAGGACAACCCTCTGGCCGACACTCTCGGATCTCACGGGGACAGCCATCACAGCATAGTCCAATTCAACATCCCGGTGTCGGACCTAGATGAACAGTGGCGCAACCTCCTCCAAAGCCTAATCAGGGAAGGAGAGATAGCATGCCCCCTCGAGTCAGACATTGTAAATGTCGTCCAAGCAAAGATCCCAGATAAAGAGGCGGATTCTATGAAAATGATCAACATCAGCAAGAATCAACTCCGAATCAGCGAATGCTTCGCCCTCCTGGAAGTAGCCCTCAACAACTTCTATCATCAAGGACCCCCAAGGACTGGTTACAACACTAATGGAGGGACATCATCAGAGGAGCAACCAAAAACCTCCGCGATCTGGTTTGAAGTCGAACCACATGCAAGCTATCCTCCGGGATCCGTGCCAACTGAAGATTGGCCACCAAAGCCATCGCCACTCCCTCTAGAGCTACAGCCTGCCAAGAGTAATGAAGCCTGGTCCAATCCCTCGTCGCCTATAGTCTAGCTTCGAGTCGTGTTGTCTGTGAATTCATGTCTTTCGAGTCATCTGATGGCTCTACGCCGGAAGATCGTGAGTCCATAATCAACAATGTACAGTCTTTGCGCTTTCAATAAAAGGTTCGACCTTTCTAGAATATCCTTTCATTGCATCTTTAACAAATGATGAGCTAACTAATCAAAACAGTTAATAACAACTCATCTACACAAAGAAGCAAACACATTAATTGAATAAATGCATCAAGCAAACATTTAAGCATGTTGTCAAACGAGAGAAAAATCGGGCCCAAGCTGCCGAGGAGGTTTTAATCACAGCGATTTGCAAGATTGCTGAAGAGCCAAAGAGACGCAAGTCCGAAGCCATTTCCAGCACAACCAGATCTTCCAATACCTCAAAAAACGGGGAAACTGCCTTCATGAACGAAGAAGGTCAACGCAGGGAAGGAGTCAAAGCCAAGAGCATTACGGCCCTAAAATGCCTCGCCTCTCACTTTGTCATCCTTGGGGACATGCTATACAAGAAACGCTACCAAGGACCACTCCTAGGCTGCATCAGCCAGGGAGAAGCAAACCAGCTCATGAACGAAGTCCATAATGGGGCTTGCGGTCCCCACATGAACGCCCGAGTCCTAATGCAAATCATTCTCCGGATGGGCTACTACTGGATCTCCATGGAGGCAGACTGCATCCACTTTGTCCGAAGCTGCGACAAGTGCCAACGGTTCTCCAACCTCAATCATCTACCTCCTCACGATCTCTACTGCATGACTACGCCCTGGCCCTTTGCCACTTGGGGAATTGACGTCATCGGGAAAATCGCTTCGCCAGGCAGCAACGGCCACGAGTTCATCTTGGTAGCCATCGACTACTTCACCAAATGGGTCGAAGCCAAGTCTTACAAGGTACTCACCTCCAAGAAAGTGGCACATTTCCTCAAGGAAAACATCATCTGTCGATATGGCATCCCTAACGAGGTCATATCAGACAACGGCTCCCACTTCGAAGGTGAATGCGACAGACTGCTGGCCGAATTTAAAATCACATGCCACAAGTCTTCTCCCTACCGGCCACAAACGAATGGCGCCGTAGAAGCAGCAAACAAAACCCTCGAACGGATCATCCGAAAAATGACCACCCGAGGACGCGATTGGCCCGAAAAGCTGCACCTTGCACTTTGGGGCTACCGAACATCAGTCAGAACAGCCACGGGAGAAACCCCATTCGCCCTGACATACGGGATGGAAGCAGTCCTCCCCTTTGAATTGGAAATTCCCTCACTCCGAGTGCTGCTGGAAAATGATGTAAACGAAGTCGAATGGCTTCGAAGCCGACACGACGAATTGGCTCTGCTAGACGAGCAACGACTAAAGGCCATGGAACACGTCCGAGCCTACCAAAGCAGAATGGCTAGAGCTTTTGACAAGAAGGTTAAGTCCCGAGACATCAGGAAAGGCGATCTGGTACTCAAAGAAAAGCCTCCCACTCGAACCAACCCACTGGGAAAATGGGAACCAACATGATGGGAACCAACATGGATCGGCCCTTTCGTGGTTCAAAAGATCTTCTCCGGAGGTGCTATGAAGCTGACAGACCTAGACGGCAATCCCTTCATGAATCCAGTCAACGGAAGCAAACTTCGCAGATACTTCGCCTAAAGAAGAACAACAGTGCATCTCTTGGCACTCCATGTAGTGTCGAACTACGCAGACCTGAGCCCTCTAGTCCGGGGGAACATAGGCAACCTTAATTGGTCCGGTCTAAAAACACACAAAAAAGTCAAAAGTTTGAATGTCAATCAAGACCTCCATCAAACTACACACTTTCCAAGAGCATGCCCCCGCCATCACCTTGACCAAGTCAAAACAACGGCGGCAACATCAAAGGACATCAAAAGGTCACTCAGCATCAAACGACCGACCCATGTCAACTTCCAAGCCAGGGGCTTGCCTTCGCCCTCACGCGCTTCAAAAAAAAAAAAAAAGAGCTCGAGCAAAGTCTCTCAAAAAAAAATATACTCCCTCCGTCCCAGCCCAGTGTAAACTGCCATAAATGGAATGTCCTTTAATATTTTATATTCTCCCTACCCCATCCACTCATTAACTCCACTCATTCTCCACCACACAATTTATTCAACAAACCTACTAATTACTCCACTCATTCTCTCTCTTCATTTTCTATCACACATTTTCATTATCTTAATAATATTCCTTAATTGGTGTGCCATTTTTTTTGGTTTACAGTGGGCTGGGACGGAGGGAGTATATAATAAGCTCAAGCAGAAGCTGCAAAAATGAGGTCCAGAGCCCGACGCCAACAAACAAGAGGCAAGGAAGCTACAGAAAAGACCGTCAAAACGACTTGTCAAGGGATCATCCAACCTCTCAGCCAAACACAAAGCCCAAGCAAAAGGGATTGCCGTCAAGGCCCAGGTTACTTCAGTCCGCGAAAGCAACAAAAAAGTCCAATGATGGACGTCGCCAAGGTGCACAAAAGAAACAAAAGCGAACAAGAGATCTTGCATCTCGACAAAGCTTTAAAAGTAAATCACAAATCACTAACGATTACAACATTTCTTGATGAGTTCAAGCACGGTCTACTCTCAAGTTCACAACATGCTAAAAGACAGCTTAATACATTTAACAAATAATGTGTTTGCAACGCAATGAATGGATACCTAGGAGGTCATTCCGCACCATCTGCGCTTGTCCCCTCGCCATTCTTCCCTTTCTTCCCTCGTCCCCGGCGAGTCTTCTTTCGCTCCACGTGAGCCATCTCTACTTCTCTCAGTCCGAGATTAGGGGTCCTCCCCGTAGAGTCAAACAATCCAGCAGCTCTCAGGGCTTCAGTCGCCCGTGCTTCGGCTCGGATCTCCTCCCTGCGAGTCTGCAAAAGGGGACCTCTCCCCGTCAGTCGGTCAACTCTAGTCTCGTAGTCAAACAAAGTGTCTCCCGTAACATCCTGAGGGTCAGACCAGGCTTCGGCACTACTAAGGCAATAGCTACTACGACAATCAGGCCCCGGAATCGCTCCACGCCTGCTCCCCAAAGCCACTTAGGACTGCCCAACACGCTGCTCATACCAGGCCAGGTACTGGGTAGTCAATACGACACTCTCCCGACGTCTAAGGAGCACCACAGGAGGGAAAGCGGAATACTTCCATACCCTCAGAAAATACAAAAGAGCACCTGGAGCTGCCATACAAAGAAGAGTTACCTCCGCAGTAGCAAGGTCATCCCAGCCCAACAAAGGCTCCTGCTTCATCCCGAACTGCCGGGAAATAAGCGACAGAATATAGAAAGAGGACCAAGACAAACCTGGAACTCTAACGACATAGGACCCTTCCTGCAAGGCTCTCCTAGTCTCAATCCCCCAGTGCGGAACCCACCAACGGATCTGATGCGTACCAAGCTGTGCCATCCATCTCTCCCAGGCGGATTGATCCATATCCAACACAAGGGGACGCTGAGCAAATGTCCACGGGCTGAACAACGCCGGAGCCTCACGCATAGCCTGAAGCCTCTCCCGCAGCCACAAGGTGAGTAAAGCGGGGCTTCCCCCTCTCATGAACCGATCCCCAGCCGCCAGACGATCAATACCATGAAGAGTCTCCCCCAGCACCAACGGGACAATATCCTCTCCAGCTCTACAGTGTCCAACCACATCTAGCAAAGCGCCATCGCAAACCCCAAGGGAGCTGACCATAAAAAGTGTCGCTATCACGCACAAGGCAAATGCATCCCATGAGACATCACTCTCATCATCAATCATAAACCGCTCCGGCAGCGCAGAAATGTCAATATGGCCCGAATCAAGGATCATGCCCTGCACTTCTCCCAACGAAGTCCGAAGAAAGCACGCAAGCTTCACGCTCACGGCGGTACCGCCAATCAAAGGAAGTGAGATGGCCTCCACCTCCGGTCCTCCAATTAAAGCCTGAAAATCCTCAAAGGTGGGCACCATCTCATTGTAGGAGAAGCAATACACATGCCTCCTAACATCCCAGAACTTCGCGGCAGCCCGTAATAATTCCCAATCAGGAACCAACTCCTTAAGGGACCAAACCGAGCAAAGTCGAAACCTTACCTCGAAAGCCCGCCTCTGATGCCTCATGCGGTGTCGCATCCACATTTTCAGCCGCAAGGAAGTATGCTTGCCGCTCTTGCGAAAGCCTTGGCAAAATTCGTGGAACGTACGAAGAATCCATGGCAAAAATGGAGGTTCCTAGAGAAAATGGGGAAGAAAGCTCGAAAATGGCTGCAAATGGGGAGTAGGGAAAGTCCAGACATCCGGAAAGCATTTATCCCTTCCCAAAAGCAAAGGTGATCCGTACGGACCTCTTTGCATCCCAGGTTGGTCCGTACGGACCTTGTTGCATCATGGCCCCACTTTCCCAGCAAACAGTACAACAACCACTGTTCCCAGCAGGACCTTGCTCCAAACTGCCCAAATTCTGGCCAAAGCCATTTTCGGCAAGCATACACTACCCACAAATGCACCCCCAGCTCACGTGGCATGCAAAAATAAATAAAATAGCAACAATTCCTAGGACAATTCCCGGGAATCACAAAATATGGCATTATATCTTAAAATAAAATACTTTGTGGTGCAAATTCGAATGTTTTATTACAGGTACACATAATGTCTGTTGCTAAACAAAAAAAAAAGATATGGAAAGAGGGAAAGCAAATGAGCCCTAATCTGACTCTTCATCATCATCACCAACATCCTCAAGCGAGAAGTCGGGCACCCCGGCAAACTCGCCAGCCACACCCTCGTCATCAGAATACTGAACCCCCTCCTGGGGTAGGTACTCAAGATACTCGGAAGGGTCAAACCCGGCAAAAGGGTCAAAGAAGGAAGGCTCTGACGAACTCTCTCCCGGTGCCTCCTGCAAAGGCCAGAACTGGTGAAAGACCGGCTGCCTCTGGACTCCCGAAGACGTCCCGGCATCCATGCTATGCCGCCCCCGAGAGGGTCCCTCCTGCTGCGGCTCTGGCTCAACCCTCGATGGAGGAACATCCACAGAATGCCTCGAAGGCATCGGCTCGTACGCCGGCACACGCCGCGAAGACCGGCAAGACAGCTTCCCCGCCAACTTCTTCGCGAAGGACCGCATCGCCACATAACGGCGGGTCAGCGTGTCGAAGGCTCTCCCCGGGACCTGCACAAGCAAACAGCCAAAGAAACGCTCAGCTAAAGAGATACAGGCATACAAAAAGAGAAAAATACAGAAAAGATGCCAAGACAGAAAAGAGTAAGCACACTCACCGGCATATCAGGGTCAACCCGGTAGGCAGCTGGAGCCTGCTCAGGGACGGGTACCGACACCCTCCACCTCGATGAATCCCCGCAAACATATGTAAAATCCGGCCCAGGCACCGGAACCTCTGGGGGACCTGGAGGGCCAGCCTCCCTCTCCCTCGCCAACACCTGTGGCGTCCTCAACTTCCTCCTAACGAAGGTCCCATACTCCTCTCCAAACAAAACAAACTCATCGGCACTCACGCCGCCAAGATATCTCTCAAACTCCAGCACGTCCATATCACGGGAATCCATCATCCCAAAAGGCGGGTCCCTCGGAGCCAGGGGGAGCATACCCGGGCCATGCTGCCAGAAGACCCTCTCTCCCAAGTACATAACATCGCAGGTCAGGCCCCGCAGCATCTTCCTCTGTGCCGTCACCACGGGAGCACCCTCAAACTCGTCAGCCCCATACCGAGCCCAGGGGTACAGATCAAATTTCGCTGGGCTGTCTCTCCCCAGATGCTCCTGCATATCCCCGTAGGCAATGGTGAGCTTCCCCCTACTGGTCCTCCTCCTCCTCGCCGGGCGGGCCCAGCCCAACATAGAAGGATAGGCCGCTATGGCCTCAGCCTCTCGATCCCATGGGAAGCACCGGAAGATCTCATAAAACCACACCTGTGACAAAAGCAGAAAAGGCTCAGTGCAAAAGAAAGCGGAGAAATGACAAATTGCTAAATCAAAAACAGCAATAAACTCATACCTCCAAAGCAAAATCAAAGCAGCCCAAAGAACTGGCCATGCCTCGACTAAACCGGTCCAAAGAGAAGTAAAGCTCGGCCAGGCCCGGCTCACCCCAAGCTATCTTGCAAACCCTCTCCAAATCAATCAAACTCTCCAGCAGAGCAAAGGGAGCCGTAGTCGCGTGATTCGAGAACAGAGTCTCGGAAAGGGCAAACCACAGGAAGGAGCGTGCCAGCTGATCCGCCGTCACCAGGCCGGTACCACGGCAATAGGCCCCAATACTGGCCGTAATCCGCATCTCCACATCGCTGTACAGCATGCCCAGGCCCCTGCGAGGAAGAGGCGCGAAGCCCAGCAGCTCAGCCAGCACCTCCTCGGATATCCTGTCCCTCTACCGCACTGGCCCTCCTTTGAAGGAAAGCTCGGTGATAGCAGCAAAATCGGTGGGAGTCACCGTCACCTCGCCCCAGCTCAAATGGAAGGTGTGAGTGGTATCCCACCAATACTCAGACAAGCCTAGGAAGATACTCTTGTTCTTCCTCGTATCAGAAATCCCGGCCAAGTTCTCCACGAACACGCCCAAGCCGGAAGCATACACCAGCCTCTTAGGGCTCGGCCTGCCCCCCATAGAGATGTCCGGCAGCTGCTGCCACAACTCCACTACTGCCTCGAGCGACCCCCGAGACTTCATCTTTTTGGCTTTCCCAGATAAAAGCCCCTCATCCTGCAGGTAAACATAGCAAAGGTACGTCAGTCACAGTACTCAATGCAAAACACAAAAAAAAAAAAAAGTCCGTCACAAAACACGGCACACATTGCACATAATTTTCACATGCAACCCGTCACAAAACACGGCATGCATTACACATGATTTTCCCCATGCAGTCCGTCACAAAACACGGCACACACTGTTCAAATTTTCTCAACAGAGGGATTAAGCCCTCCACGACACATTTTCAAAAGACCCGTCACAAAACACGCCACATATTGCACATAATTTTCCCCACATAGTCCGTCACCAAAAACACGGCACACACTACATTACACATTTTCAGAAAAGTCCATCCCTACACGGCACATACTTTCAGACAACACGGCACATGTCACATTTTTCACAAAACTTGTCCCTACATGGCAATTTTTCTCACAATGACACACAAAAATAGCATAAGGTACAAAACACCAAAGCATGCATTTCAAAGAGAGGCACTTTATTTTTACAAATAAGAGCTAATCTACACATTTTTGCACAAAAATCACATACCCACAATTTTTACATGCTCAATTTCAACAATTCATCACGAATTTCACAAAAAGCATGGCAAACAACGAAAGCCCCAAATATGCGAAAAACTAAAACCTAGTTCTAGCATTCAACAATTCAAGCAAGGAATCAAGACGAAGTTGATTTCTTACCTCCCCGACGTTCCTAGCTCGCCTAGTATGCACCTCCAGATTCGGGTACAACACATCCGGGTTCTTTGACGAAGGCATGAAGGAGATGCAATTCCTTTGAAGCTCCGCCCTTTGCTCGATCATCTCTTGGCTCCGTTGACGACGACCTCTCCTTGATCCTTCCGCCATTACAAGCAACTCAAGCTAAATATTGGAGGATTTTCTAAGGATTTTGGTACAAAAATGGAGTTTTCTCTCCCTCTCTCTCGCTGGTTCACGAACTGGAAGAAGAAGAATGAAGGGTTGCCTCGGTTCTTCAGCTGGTCAAAATCTGGGAACTGTAAAATTCAACATTGGTCCGTACGGACCTCTTTGCAGAGAGAGAAAATCCGTACGGACCTCTTTGCAACATAAGGCCAAATTACTTCTTTGCCCTTATAATCTTTGCCCCTGGCTGTCCAAAGGCCTATCTCAGCAAATTCAATGCAGTTTGGTCCTTAACCCAACAAAACCAACACCGGCCATCAACATAAGCCCGGATTTCGCCCACTAAACGGCAACACAACCACCGGCCGTCATCGTAAGCCCGGACCTCGCCCACTAAACGGTGAAACAATCGCGAAAAGGAGCCAGCACCTCCAAGCACAAATCCCAAGGCACAAAATGCCTCCAAAACGCCAGACGATGAATCAACCACTGGCCATCAAAGCAAGCCCGAAGTCTCCTTCTCAGCGGACAAAGCCCCTACGAGGCCACATATCCCCAGCAGATGAACATCGGCAATCAGCGTAAGTCCAACCTTTTCCCCAGCGGACAAAACATGAGGCATCCACACCTCTCACAATCAAAGCACAAGGCAGCCACGCCTCCGCAAACCGCAGTCAGAAGACGAATCAAGTCCTCATACATGACACAACTGCAGTCAGAAGACGAATCAAGTCCTCGTACATGACACAACTGCAGTCAGAAGACGAATCAAGTCCTCATACATGACATATCTCCAGCCCGGAAGGCTTTAAACCACTCAGTCCGGAAGACCGTATAAACCTCCCACATTACTATCTCCAGCCCGGAAGGCTTTAAACCACTCGGTCCGAAAGACCGTATAAACCTCCCACATTACTATCTCCAGCCCGGAAGGCTTTAAACCACTCGGTGCGGAATACCGTATAAACCTCCCAAATCACTATCTCTAGCCCGAAAGGCTTTAAACCACCCGATTCGGAAAATCGTAAAATTTCCATCTCAGGGCGCCACCACGTCCTCACAATCGACCTCGGCGGTCACACCACAAACCATCTTCTCGTAAGATTACCCATCTTCTCGTAAGATTACCCATCTTCTCGTAAGATTACCCATCTTCTTGTAAGATTACCCATCTTCTAGTAAGATTGCACACCCAGGACGCCACCACGTCCTTACCACCGACCTATGCGGTCACCCCAGGACGCCACCACGTCCTCACAGTCGACCTCGGCGGTCCCACGACACTTCAGGGCACCATCACGCCCGCATACACTCACAATTTCACGACCTCTGAACTACGACCAGGCTTGATTCCCGCTAGGGATACGTAGGAATCCTATCACAGGGTCCAGCCATCGACCTATATGGTCACCCAGGATGCCACCAAGTCCTTACCATCGACCTATACGGTCACCCAGGATGCCTCCACGTCCTTACCATCGACCTATATGGTCACCCATGATGCCTCCACGTCCTTACCATCGACCTATACGGTCACCCAGGACGCCTCCACGTCCTTACCATCGACCTATACGGTCACCCAGGATGCCTCCACGTCCTTACCATCGACCTATACGGTCACCCAGGACGCCTCCACATCCTTACCATCGACTTATATGGTTACCCAGGATGCCTCCACATCCTTACCATTGACCTATACGATCACCCAGGACGCCTCTACGTCCTTACCATCGACCTATACGGTCACTCAGGACGCCTCCACGTCCTCACAGCCGACCTATACGGTCACCCACAGGACACTGACATGTCCACCTCCCCCCACACGAACTACGATCAGGCTTGATTCCCGCTAGGGATACGTAGGAATTCTATCACAGGGTCCAGCCAACTGACCTAAACGGTCACACAACAGGACACCGCCATGTCCTCACACACCGACCTACACGGTCACTTTCTCTCCCAGCACGCGATCCAGATTAGGACCCTTATCTTATCGATGACCCCACTTCCTCCGTAAGTGACGTCGCTGAGGGGCTTCTGTAAGTACTCCAATCTAGATCACCCTCTTCTGAGCACACAGGAAACACCGCAGACTCACAAACGCAGTCTCGAAGACCCGTGACACTCAAAACCCTTAAAAACCCCCAACCAAACCAAGGGAGGGACCTTTCTGGGACAAAGAAGCACAAAAGGAATTTTCTGGGATTTTTCAGAAATTGGAAAAGCAAATATGGTCCGTACGGACCTCTTTGTCACAATGATTACTGAATCCCCTTAAACTCCAAGTTATTCCCTCAAATCCCGGAGGTAATAATTACCCAGCTACATGGTTGGTCCGTACGGACCTTATTGCATGCAAGGTTGGTCCGTACGGACCATATTGCAACCAGACACCATCATTGCTGAATCTTCTTAAAGTCCACATATTCCCTCAAATCGAGGAAAACCAAAATTCTGGATTACCTAGAAGGTCTGTACGGACCTTCTTGCACAAAATCTTGCACTATAAATAGAGTGCTCCCCCTCCCTCATTTCACACACCACCCTATTCTTTTCTCTCCCTAAGCCTTCAGGCTCCCTCTCTAAGACCTCTCGAGGCACTCTCGGCCCCTTTCGGATCATTCCGAGGCCTTCCGAGCCCCCTCGCGGTGCTCCGAAGCCTCTCTGAGCGCTTCCACGACGCTCCCGCGCAGCCCCGAGGCACTCTCGAGGTACTCTGAGGCCCCTCGTTGTACTCCAAGGCCTTGCCTGGTCTTTCCCGAGGCGTCCCGGCTCTTTCCGAGTCAAACCGGCAACTCGAACGCACGCCAAAACTCTGTCTGAGTGACTCTTGCCATCCCAACGCACGCCGAACCTCTGCCCGAGTGATCCCTGCGATCCCAACGCACGCCGAACCTCTGCCCGAGTGCACACCTGACAATCCAACGCAGGCCAAAACTCTGTCTGCAGACAACCGGCTCATCCCGAAGCAATCCCGGTCCGTACCGGAACACTATTCCATCCTCAAATACTATTCCCCAGCGGAAGACAGACATGAACCAACATTGGTAAGGCTTCCTTCCATTACTATTTCAATAAATTTCAATAAAGCAGTGTACAATGTAGACATCCGACACAGCATGCATTTTTAAAAGCACATACACACACACAATAGTTAAAGAATATTAGGGGTACCGAAAGACTCATTTTTACGAGGCGACTAGGGTAAGCTCTAATATTCTAATATTCTCTTCCTGAGGAGTCATCTAACCTCCGAACTCAAAAATCTCATCACACAAAAACAGTTTATTTTTAAACGGATGCGCTTTTTCAATGTTTTGGGCTTAATAAAAACGGCGTGGCGACTCTACAAGCAAAACACAGCGAGACACCTCCAACACGCAAAATGGAACAAGCCAGATGCTGGGGCGCGATCGAGCTGCCTATCGAATCCGGGCGACTTCCCGAACACGAACGCACGAAAAATGCGAGATTGTGCCGGGGGCAAAAATCCGCGCGCGAGCACGAACCCTGGGTAATTTCAGGCTCGTAATGCATGCAAGATGCAAGAGGGGCAGTCGATAGGTCCTCATGTACTTAAGATGAAAGGATATATTGAGCAACTTGATAGGTTTGGGTATCCTATGAGTTTGGAACTCACAACGGATACGATATTAAATTCATTGCCTGAACGTTATGGTCATTTCATTATGAACTATAACATGAGTGGAGTGGAGAAAAATCTGTCAGAATTGCATGCGATGCTTAAAACTGCGGAGAAAAATATCAAGAAGCCTAGTACCACAAATGTGTTAATGGTTAACAAAGGAAAAGGGTTCAAAAAGGAAGGCAAAGTAGGTAAAGCAAAAGTTGCTAAACCTAAGGCAAAAGTTGCCAATGTCGAAGAGGCAAAACCCAAAGTGTCTCAAAAGGATGCAATTTGCTACCATTTCCAAGAGGTTGGTCATTGGAAGCGAAACTGTAAGGCTTATAAGGAAGGCCTAAAAGTGAAGAAGGCAATATGATTGCTACTGATTCAGGTATCTATATGATAGATATTTTCCTTTCTATTTCTAGTTCATGGGTATTGGATACCGGATGTGGATCTCACATTTGTTTAAATGTGCAGGGACTAAAGAATAGAAAGCTACTCAAACAAGGTGAAGTAGACCTACGTGTGGGGAATGGAGCAAGAGTTGTTGCATTAGCCATAGGGACTTATGAAGTCACTTTACCTAGTGTACTAGTTCTTGTTTTGAACAATTGTTATTATGTTCCGAATATGAGTAGGAATATTATTTTTGTTTCTTGTTTGGATAATGAAGGATATAGTTTTCTTATTGATAATAAGAATTTTCTATTTAGTTAAATGATATGCTTTATTGTATTGCAAATTCATTTAATGGCCTTTATATCCTTGATGTTGAGAAACAAAATGATGTTGAAGATATCTATCATGTGAATAAGAAATCTAAACCGAATGATGTGAACAACACGTTCATGTGGCATTGCCGGCTTGGTCATATAAATGAGAAACGTATTTCTAAACTCCATAAAGATGTACTTTTAGACTCACATGATTATGAATCATACGAGATATGCAAATCTTGCTTATTGGGAAAAATGACCAAACCACCCTACACTAAGAGTAGTGTAAGGGCTAGTGACTTATTGGCCCTAATACATACATATGTATGTAGACCATTAAGTAGCATTGCTAGGGGAGGATTTCGGTATTTCATTACATTCACTGATGACTTATCTAGATATGGCTATGTTTATCTGATGAAGTCCAAAAGTGAATCGTTTGAGATATTTAGAATATTTTAAAATGAAGTACAAAATCAACTTGGCAAAACTATTAAAGTACTTCGATCCGATTGAGGCGGTGAATATTTAAGCCAAGAGTTTGACAATCATCTCAAAAACTGTGGAATCATTTCAGAGTTGACTCCACCCGGAATACCACAATTGAATGGTGTGTCTGAGAGGAGGAATAGAACCTTATTGGAAATGGTTCGTTCGATGATGAATCAAGTTGACTTTCCTATTTCCTTTTGGGGACATGCATTAGAGACTACTGCGTTCACACAAAATAGAGTCCCTACTAAATCGGCTCCTAAGACCCCACATGAGATGTGGCATGAAAGAAAATCAAATTTGTCTTTCATGAAGATTTGGGGTTGTGAAGCTTATGTGAAGAGACTTGTGATAGATTAAAGTCGCACGCCTACAAATTAATTACCAAGACAAGACTCGGCTACAAAACTGCAGCAAGGACAAGTCCAGGGTCGATTCACTGAAGAGCGATTATTTGTCTGCACAATTGTCACTTGACAAGATTGGGGGTATAAACTTGATTGCTATTAATTCCAAAGACGGGAATAAAAACTAGGTTGTAAACAATTAAGGAAAAGCACTTTGGATCAATTATTTTCCCCGTCTATCATTCAAATATCATTGGTTAACTCTTTTCATTTTTATCCTATTCACTCGATCATGAGATGTCTTTCAATCTCTATCTCTTTCTTTGATATTAGTTAATAGCAGTGAGACACTCACTAATAACCCTAATCAATATTTATACCTAACTAACACAGTCTAGATTCACAATACCAATTGATTACCGATTTAAGAGATTAAGATTGAGAAAATGTTCTAATGTTATTTCAATTAGATACTTGTCTATTTTCTCCTTCTTCACAATCTACCATGACACATGCATAGACTATAGAGTTGCTACTTATGAAACCCTAAATTGACACAATCTTAGGGGATTCTAGCAATAAATCAATAACCAAGATTCAACAATTGGACTAATTGTAAAACCCTAGAAATCAATTCAATCAATCAATACAGAAGAAAATATAAATAGGACAAAATATATGAAAAGAAATTAACCTCAATTGAAATCCAGAGCGGTTCCAATAATTAAATCCAAAGCAATAAGAATTAGTTCTCCATGAACAAAGATAAAATCTCTCTAGGAAAAATAGAGTTTGAACCCTAAAACTGTTGTCCAAATAAGTATTTATACTTCTCTTCCATTCAATAAACCTAATACTAAAAGAAAAAAGAAAAATAAAATAAAAGAAAAAGATTTAAAAAGTCCAACCAAGCAAAAAACACTGTAGCACGCCTCACGTCAGCTGTCGTGCAATTATCTTTCAATTTCACCTTTTTCACTTTGGTCATCATGCTTTCAGAATTGCAGTTTAGTCCCTGGACTTCTCAAATTTCTGCAAAACAATCATCCGCTTCAATATCTTGACATCTTGGACTTGACTTTGGCTCCTTGAGAGTATTACATCCGGATATGAAATAAAACAATTAAAATACCCTCGGATTACATTGTTTCTCAATAATTTCTCACAATACATAATTCACTCAAAATACATCAAATTTATACTAAATACATGAAAATAAAGAATTATAGGGACGGAAACATAGGAAATAGATAGTATAAATCCGTCCTGTCAAATACCCCCACACTTAGACCATTACTCGTCCCTAAGTAATATCCTAATCTCCAATCTAACACCGGTCTAAAACAGATGCATGGAGGATAAATGATTCCTAGTCTCTTTTAATTCGCCAACACAAGTCAATGAAAAATAATAACCATCGGAGTAATGGAAACTCCGTCTCCTTATAACACCAAAATATAAATAATGAAAATAATGACCTTTGTTTGATACCAACTCCCATAATAAAACGGTATCCAAACTAAGGTCCACACAAATAAAATCCAAGGGGAACTAAATATGTCCTATGTTTCCCCCACACTTGGCTCACACTACATACACCCTCATAAAAAGAAATCATTGTTAACGTTGCGATCCTTAAACAAAAAATCACCTCGTGAAAAGCACCAACACCCCTTATAACTCCAACAGTGGACGAGGGTTTCTATCCTAGGCACCACTATCCAAACCTCCTACTCCATAGTGATCCTACCCAACACTCCAAACCTCCCTTATGTCTCCAACTCCGGTGATATAAAAGATAGAATACATTTCACTTCCTCACCTTTTGCCTAGGTGTCATTTTCGGTTTTCACTTAGCCTCTCATCATTTTTTTTATTTTTTTTCATTTTTCATTTTTTTTTCAATTTTTTTTTCAAAACAAAGAAGAAAACAACTATATACAAACAACAAGCAAGTACCCCCACCCCCTCACTAAACAATGCATAGTCCCATATGCATCAATACAAAACAAATAAGAAAGGGATAGGGATACTTTTCGGGACTACCGAGGCAGTGGGAACCAATCTGGCCCCCATGATCGTCCTTAGCTAAAGCTGCTCCCATATTATTGTTGATCATGGGTGAATAATGACCAATTTTCTAGTATTTTGAAAGTACATGGGCTGAAATGAAATTAGGTAGAAAATGGGGGAAATAAGCTTGGATATAAAGTTCAGGGGCCAATGTGGAAAACTGGGAAAAGAAGGGACTAGAGTGCAAATATATGGAAGAAGGAATGACAAAAATGAAAATCAGGAAAAATGGGTCTTGCCTTTGCTGATTCTTCTGTTGTTGAGGCCGCTCCTCATGAATATTGAGGCTGGCGCCTCACTCAATTAATCTCTCTTTTTTTTCTTTTTTTTAAAGGCCCAAGATTCATATCTCGAAATTTCCTACACAAAACACCAAAAACAAAAAACCTTAGTAGCACCAAAATTGAAGAAACTTCAGGGGACGATAAGGTGACCGAAGATATGAAAGCCATGGACTTTCCCGGGGCTGAATATGTAGATGTCGTGGAGTTTAACACTGCTTACCATACTTTGGGAAAGGGATTCTCGAGCATCCGATCTCAGCAGATAGTTGAAAATCTACTAGAGAAAGGAAGACTGGCCCCTATCCTCCCCAATGAAAAAGTAACCATTGTCAGATCAAGCCCACCCGAAGGCAAGGTAACAATCCTCGTCAGGATTACCGGGGAAGAAGTCACTTTTCCCGAATGTATCGCAGCTCTGAGAGAGGTCATGGACACCGGCATGATACCGGATGCTCCTCCCATACAGAATGCCATAGTGATATCCAGTACTGAGTATTATAAAAGGCAGCCACGATTGCTGTATAAAGCCGAAGACGAAAGGGATAAGCCACCAAGCCCTGGAGGTAATAGTTCCTGCTGCATGTTAACTGTGGGCAAGCTCAAACAAGCCGTGGACAATATAGACCATGATCACAAGGATGAGGATGAATCGGAAGATGCCCTAGCCCTGTGGGCCATTCAAGGAACAACGGTACATTCCTTGGTTAAGAAACCTGTAACTTGGGAAGCAATCCGGAAGGCTGCCCAGTCAGAAGCCAGTAATACTCACTATCCCCAAGCTCAGCCCCTCACTATTGCCAAGCTCTGGGAAACTTGTAACAGAATCAGTCAAAGCCAGTGGCTAGTTGCCAAGCAAGCTCCTCCATTGATCCTAGCATCATTGAAAGAATCCTGCAAAGAAGGAACAGGTAAATCGAAGGAAGAAGTGCATCTGTTAACCAGGTCTGGGAAAATCCACCAAGGAAACCCCAAAGAAGAAAAGAAGTCAGCAAATCATGCACCTAGGGTGAACCGTAATCCTTATGCCAAGACAGCTGAAACTCCCGACCCCGAAAAAGAGGATCCTGTGCTCACTCAGTTGAAGCAGACTCAAGCTAATATCTCCATATGGTCCTTACTTACCTCATCTTATCCCCACAAGCTGAAATTGGAGGAAATTCTGGCCCACACACTGGTTCCTAATGATGCTACCCTTGATGACGTGGTACAACTAATTGGGTACATCCACTACAGAAAAATAGTCACCTTCACTGACATCGATCTCCCCCAATTCGGAGCTGATCATAATGAACCTCTCTTCATCACTGTCCAGCTAGATGAACGACGCCTCCCTCAGGTCCTAGTTGACAATGGGTCTGGAATGAACATCCTCCCAGTAAAGATCATGAGCCTGCTCGGCATCAAGCCCACAGACCTGAAGCCTTCCTCCCTTACTGTCAAGGCCTATAACTCAACGTCTCATACAGTACTTGGGGCCGCCACTTTAAACATGTCATTTGGTAAAAAGATGATACCTGTAGAATTCCAGGTCATTGATATCCCAATCACCTTCAATGCTCTTTTGGGAAGACCTTGGCTGCACCAAGTTAATGGAGTCGCTTCAAGCCATCATCAGTGTGTGAAGTTCGTTTCAGATGGGGCTCAAACAACCATTTATGGAGACCTTGTTACTCTGGAGAGCACTGACAGGGGTGGAATACCCATCCTGGAGATCAAGCATGATGAAGATGGCTTCATGCTAAATGGCTTCACAGTCGAATCTCCTAAAGCTTAAGTTTGCAATGTGGATCTGACTGTCACTCGGGACAAAATTCCTCCCGTCATGAGGATGATGAGAAAGATGAACTACCTGCCTGGTCTGGGTCTTGGGAAACGCCTACAAGGAACTCACAAGATCATCGAGGTGAAGGAACAAAAAACTCGCCACGGCCTGGGGTATGAGTCAACCTCGAAGGAGATTGCAAAAGAAAAGGAAATTGCTTGAAAAATGAGGGAGGCTGTTGCAAAAAAGATCCCTTACGGTGGTCCTAAATCTCTCCCTTTCGGTCTTGACATGACCGACTACTTCGTAAAGGGTGCTCCGCAGATGGACAACGGCGCAGTCAAAGAGCCCACTCCTATAGAAGGATGGTTAAAAATACAAGAGGATCTTAGCAAGTTCAGGGGAACCAAAGCCAACCCCATCTGAAGAATGTTTCTTGATTTACCCAATATACCTGGGGCTACTACCATCGTGAAAAGCGAGTACACATTCAAAGGAGCGTCGGAGCTGGTGAAGCAGTTTGAGAGGCTCAATGAGGTCATCCCGACTGTCGAAGAGGCCACAAAAGCTGAGTTTGAACTGGTTGTACCAAAGGACAAGACTCTCGAATTCTCTCTAGATGAATGGGATGGTCCCGTCATGCAGCAGATGTTTGGGGAAAAGTACAAATTCCAGACCTGATCGACCTGGGTTCAGTGAAAGAAATCATTGTGGTAATTGAAGCGGGAGGACAGAAATCATCAGATCCCCGAGCCATGGTCATGCAGTCTACAATGCCCCTGAAGAATTGGGAGACTCTCCGGTCCATCCGCGAGCAAAGAAGAAATGATCACGAAGCTTGGATTGGTCTCTCGTCCCCTTGTGTCCACCTATCTCAAGTGTATTTGAGTCCCTAGAGTCGTCTGATGGCCTTATGCCAGAAGACTATGAAATTGTAGCCAATGTTGTACTCCCTTTTGCTCTGAATGAGATCGAACTTTCTGAGTATCCTTTGATCGCCACTTTAACTAATGATAAATTAACTAATAACTTAAAAACGGTTAATAATGATTCACTAGATAAAGATGCAGACACACTAAATGAACAATACATTAAAGAAATCTTTAAGCAGGTTGTCGAGAAAGAGGAAAACCGAGCCCAAGCTGCTGAAGAGGCTTTGACTCGTGTGAATCTGGGGACTGAAGAAGAGCCTAAAGAGACGCAGATTGGCAGTTTCTTCAATGCTGTCGAACAAGCAACCTTGACTGAACTACTCAGAGAATTTGTGGACGTGTTTTCATGGTCTTACAAGGATATGCCCGGCCTCGATCCCTCCATACTGGAACACCAGATACCGTTAGATCCAGAAGTCAAGCCAGTAAAGCAAAAGCTGGGAAAGATCAAGCCCGAATGGTCATTACAAGTAAAGGAAGAAATTGAGAAGATGCTCAAAGCGGGATTCATCCGGGTCATTGAATATCCAACCTGGCTCTCCAACATCGTAACAGTCACCAAGGCTAACGGAAAAGTCCGATGCTGCATGGATTTTAGAGATCTCAACAAGCTAGCCCAAAGGACGACTTCCCCCTGCCCAACATCAACATGCTGGTAGATACCACGGCCAAATACGAAGTCAAGTCTTTCGTCAACGATTTCGCCGGCTACAACCAGATCAAAATGGCTGAAGAGGATCAAGCCAAGACAGCTTTTACTACTCCATGGGGGACAAACTGCTACAAAGTCATGCCTTTTGGTCTGAAGAACGCTGGGGCTACCTATTGAATGAACGCTCGCCGAAAAAAGGAAAATCATTTTTCGATTAACAAGATTGTTTGTTTTCTTTTTTCTTTTTGGGAGTCGCCATGCCGTTTTTAAGGAATACATTGAAAAACCTTTTTTTAAGAGAAAATGGGTCCGAGGGTCTGGTTACGATGTGGGAAGAGAATATAGAGCTCACCCACATCGCCTCTTTCTAGACTTTCAATCAAACAATGGACAATAAGATCATTCTAAGTGTGTGCAATTTGTGTCAACAAGCAAGCCAAGCAAATTTGGATTTCACTAATGATATTGAAACTGGATACAACTTGTGAGCCATTGAAAGGGGGCCACACCCTTACAAACAATTGCTTGGATTACAAGGCAAAGGCTGAGACAGTCTGTCCAGGGACCTCGGATGTCGTCCGACATAGGACTTCCTCAGGAGAGGAATGTCGAACGACATAAGGCATCCTGATCAGATTGCCTCTTACAAAGGGGGTGGTTAAGCCACCAAAGCTAATCTAAAACTAATACAAAGCTATTTTAATTATAGAGAGACACTGTTTAGGGTCTAAGACCAATTTGGGGTTGATTGGAGTAAATAAAGTCAGGATTGACTTTCTGTGATACGGATGTCGTATGACACAGGACACCCAGGGTTGTCCATGTCATACGATAGAGACCGCCTCCATCAATAGGTTACACCCAAACGGATCTCAGACTTCCCAAACAGTGGTAAATGAATTAAAACCTACTTAAACACAGCCTTAAAACATAAAGGGTGGTCAATCTGGGTTGATCTGAAGTCACTGAAAGCCAAGCAGCTTTCTGGGATCTCTATGTCGTATGACACAGGACTCCTTGAGGTGTCCTGTGTCGGATGACATAGGTGTCCTATTTTAGTGCCTTCAGCAGATTGATCCCACACTGTTCACAATTATAAAACTAAGCTATAATATCAACTGAAAGCAGTGGAAAAATAATAATACGTGAGTATTATGGGAGGATCACATGGCTTTAATGGCCAAATGTGAGTGATCACATGTTTTTGGCCATGATTATGGGTGCCATCACCTCCTAACTCAAACAAAATCAACCAAGATGCAAACTTTAATGCAACTAAGGCTACTAAATGTTCGGATCTGAGGTGAGGAGATGTGAATATTGAAGATTCACATCTCCATCACCTTTATCATGCAAAGATCCCAAATATTTCACATAATATCAAATCATGTAAGCATGCAAGATGAAATGAACAAGTAAGCAATGTATGAATCAGAGATTAAAGGGGTTAGGGTCTACCTATTGTAGTCCACAAGGTAAAAGCACCAATAGTATGGTGTTTACCCCTTTAAAACCCCAACAAGGAATGACAACCTTTGGACTTTGGATTGGATGTGTGTGTGTGTGTGAGGGAGGTGAGTGTGTGTGTATGAGAGAGATTGTGAGTCTCTATTTCAGCAGAGTGACCTTACTTACCAAAAGTCCCCCCTAAAATGATCAGCAAGACCCTTTATTTATAGGTATGCTGAGGGGAGCTCCTATGTCGTACGACATGGAGTTTTAACCGCCTTAGGTCTGTCCTGTGTCGGACGACACCGATCATTCCTAGGACAGATTGGGCCGAAGGGAGGAAGGCCCAAGAACACATAAAAATAAATAAGCAAAAATAATAAGGAAAGCCCAAAATACATTTTAAACAAATAAACGAGCCCAAGACAAAATGCAATTCAAGAAAAGCATACCCGAAAAAACGAGTCCGGGTCGGGGTACTCACAGAGCCCCTCGGCGACGTCACTTCCACGGGAAGTGGGGTCGTCGATAAAATGAGAATCCCGAGTCGGACAAAGACTGGCGGGAAAAAGAGATGACCAAGACGATCGAGCGGCTGGACCTTTTATGAAAAGGATTCCTACGTATCCCATGAGGGAATCAAGCCGAATCGTAGTTCATCAAAGAGGTGGCGTTAACGAGAGGTCACGGGCTTTGTACCCAAGGTTTGACTGTTTCACTGGGGAGTCACCCGAGGATTTGACTGTTTCGTTGGGGAGTCACCCGAGGTTTGACTGTTTCGTTGGGGAGTCACCCGAGGTTTTGACTTTTTCATTGGGGAGTCACCCGAGGTTTTGACTGTTTTGTTGGGGAGTCACCCGAGGTTTTGATTGTTTCGTTGGGGAGTCACCCGAGGATTTGACTGTTTCATTGGGGAGTCACCCGAGGTTTTGACTGTTTCATTGGGGAGTCACCCGAGGTTTTGACTGTTTCATTGGGGAGTCACCCAAGGATTTGACTGTTTCATTAGGGAGTCACCCGAGGTTTGACTGTTTCGTTGGGGAGTCACCTGAGGATTGAGATAACAAGGGCATTTATACCCAAAAGAAGTGAGAACGTATGGTGCCTCAAACCGAGAAGTGAGAACGTATGGTGCCTCAAACCGAGAAGTGAGAACGTATGGTGCCTCAAACCGAGAAGTGAGAATATATGGTGCCTCAAACCGAAGAAGTGAGAACGTATGGTGCCTCAAACTGAGAAGTGAGAACGTATGGTGCCTCAAACTGAGAAGTGAGAACGTATGGTGCCTCAAACCGAAGAAGTCAGAACGTACGGTGCCTCAAACCGAAGAAGTGAGAAAGTATGATGCCTCAAACCGAGAAGTGAGAACGTATAGTGCCTCAAACCGAGAAGTGAGAACGTATGGTGCCTCAAACTGAAGAAGTGAGAACGTATGGTGCCTCAAACCGAGAAGTGATAAACGTATGGTGCCTCAAATCGAGAAGTGTATGGTGCCTCAAACCAAGAAGTGAGAACGTATGGTGCCTCAAACTGAAGAAGTGAGAACGTATGGTGCCTCAAACCGAAGAAGTGAGAACGTATGGTGCCTCAAACCGAGAAGTGAGAACGTATGGTGCCTCAAACCGAGAAGTGTATGGTGCCTCAAACCGAGAAGTGAGAATGTATGGTGCCTCAAACCGAAGAAGTGAGAAAGTATGGTGCCTCAAACCGAAGAAGTGAGAACATATTGTGCCTCAAATTGAGAAGTGAGAACGTATGGTGCCTCAAACCGAGAAGTGAAGGAAACAAACCCTAAGGAAAATAAAATATGATGATTTGCAGTTGAAATGAGATATACTTTCATACCTGTGCTGTGCTTACCCGTAGGGATTGTGCGCACGAGGATCACTTGAAGTGATTGGCTGACTTTGGAAACATTTGCCGAGTAGAAGCACGAACTTTGCTGTCAATTTGCCGTTGCAATACGGGCTTTGCTGATGATTTGTCGGGTACTGCTGAGGATTTGTCATTGCGAGACGGACCTTGCTGAGGATTTATCGTTGCAAGACGGACTCTTGATGATGATTTGCTAACGAGGCTGACATTGTTGATGACTTTGACGTTGCAAGACGGACCTTCGATGAACATTTGCCACTGCAAGACGGGCCTTTGATGATGATTTGCCAACGAGGCTGATGAGCTTGACGAGCATTGCTTGGAGACTGAGGCAGCTAGGGCTCTGCAGGATTTGAATTCCTTGTACAGATTGTGATTTGAGGCGCAGGGAGGCGACGGCCAGGAAGAGAGTGATTCCGGGGAGAGCGGTGAGGATTCTGGTGACGACTCCGGGTCGGAGTGATCATGGCAGTCCCCTTTTGTCATACTTTAGGACTCTTAGAGATAGAGAGAGAGAAAAACAATGCATGCACTATTTTTTATTGTTTTTGAATTGTAAAACAATTATGTTTTTTTTTTTGCACTTTGCAACTAAAGCATTCTCTTGATAGCATCTAACTTATTTGTTTATATGCATTAGTCCATCCCAAGAAATGGCAAGAAAGAATGGCATTAATTGGGGGTTGGTAATGTATTGGGTGTTATTTGTGGATGTATTGGATGCAAAGTGTGCCAAATCCTCTCCCATGCGCCTGGTGAGTAAGGGGAATGGATATATACAGTTTTGGGCTGCTTTGGACAGGTTTTGAGCAAGTATCGGATCGCCTATGGAATGCTGCAGATGCAGCCAGTGCTAATGTCTGATGGATGGTCACATTAGCTGACTTTCTTGGAGAACCAGCCCCAGCATTTATAAAAGGACAGATTTGCAAAAGGCAACTTCCAGCACTCACAGCAGTCCCAAAATCAATTTTCAACCTCAAAATCAGCCCCAAGATCAAACATTTGGCCCAAAATGGAACGTTATGATGAGAGATCCAATGCAGTCCCGTTACAGGCAGAATCATCACGCGACCAAGGAGGCACCCTTCTTTTCAGACCTTAGCCAATCAGTCATAGACTCGAAAATATATATGTGCAGGGGCACATCTTTCGAAGAATGGGATTGGATCCCAAATTGGTGTATGACACACTCGCTTTAGGGTTTGACTCTTTTGAGAGAGTATAAGCACAATAAGGTGTGGAAAAGTGTATGGAAGCCCCTGCTGACAGAAGGACAGTGTTTGGTTCTATCTTCCTAGAATGTAGAAAGAGAAGACATATCGAGACACTTGAAAACCTGCCTTATTCGTGATGATCACAAGGCTGCTTAAAACCCTTTATTAATGTTCGGGTTATTCAAACACTAAATCTGATATGAACAAATATTTTGATTAATCACAAGGAGAAAACCAACTGGTATCGAGAATCAAGCTCGGAAGGATGGAAAGTGTATAGGGACGGTCCTTGAGGAGACCGGATTTTTCGAGATTTATTTGTGATTTTGACCGAACCAATTATGGTTGCCTACGTTCCCCTCCATGGGAGGAGCTCAGGTCGCCGTAGTTCGGGCTTATCCCGATTGAGAGAGAATCTTTGAGGATTTGGAGAATTGAAAGAACATGTCCTCCTGGAGTGTCGATGAAGGACACGGATGCGAAGCCCCAGTGGGACATCCACGGCAAGTGTTTGCGGAGGAGAAATGAAATATGCTCACATGAAGTATCAAATGCATGGATTGAATTTGCAGAATCTTAGATTGATGACTTTGAGCCAAGATGGATTAGATTCCAATTTAAGCAAGCAATAGAGCATTAATTTGATTTAGATCTCGAAGATATTGGAATGAAATTACTATCCGGCAGGGACTGTAGCTGGGTTTCTGGGCTTCGATCGGCAATCGGGTAATTTTGGAAGTGGATGACCTCTTAAGATGAGAGGTTGGCTAGGCCTTTTACTGACTGAATCCCTAAAGATGAGAGGTTGGCTTGCAGGGATATGTTTGGGATTTCTAAGGTAAGGGAATTGATTTGCCTCTAAGAATAAGAGGTCCAAATTGGCTTTGCCGAGGGCAAGGGTAATGGTAATGGTGATGGGAATATCCTCTAAAATCGAGAGGATGGCCTAGGATTGGTTTTGGAAGGTGTTGGTGAGAGAAAGTCCAAGCTATTCAGAACTTTTATGAACTTTCGAGGATTTGGGCTCTTTTTAAACATTGGAGAGCTTCTCGAGAAGTCGGGGATTTTTGCTGAATGGTGAGGATCTAAAGTTCTTCTTTTGATAACTTGGAAGGCCTCTTTGAGGAGTTGAGGATTATCTTTCCTTCCTTCACAACTTGAGTATTTTATGCATTGCCGACTCTCGAAGCTAACTTCTTGGCCTTGCTCGGACTTCTCTTAGCATGGAGAACAGATGACGGCTAGACGGGGTTTCAAAACACGCCGATCTTGAAATGAAAGGACATTATTTGGTGAGGGTGAGGTAATGGCTTTCCTAGGGTGAAAGGCTTCAACCGCAATCCCTACTGGGTGACCTAAACGAAATTAAGTCTTAATCACTTGCTTAAACTTTAAATGAGAAAAGATTCATGCAAATTCATCGAGCAAAGAGATGATGAGGAAGGTGAAAGAGATGTGAGCATATGAGATGCAAGATGTGGAGTTAGTAAGCCCCAATTTGAGAAAGATATCAGTTGATTTTCTTACTTTGATCAATTTAAATATTAATCATTTCAAAGCATTAGTGATTGAGCAGCACAAGTGATCATGTGGAGTAAAACCATTTCAATCAAGTGTAATGTGGGTGTGCAAATGATGTCTCGAGTCTAGCAGGAAAAGAAACAAAGACTTTTATTATCGCGAGAAAAAAACTAGTCTTAACGTGGACTTAACAGACTCCTGTCCAATAAAGGACATTCATTAAAGAAACAAACAGACAATCTAGAACCTACAAAGACTGATTGACTGTATTAATATTGGATGGGAGGGCCCTGGGTTCTGGTGAAGATCACGGAAGAAGATTGGTAACCACATTGGGGCGAGGAGCCTTCTCAATCTTCCCTTCATCGATAAGCCTTTGGATGAGCAGCTTCAAAGGGGCGCAGTCATTGGTAACATGTCCAGGATACTGATGGTACTGGCAGTACTTGCTAGCATCCAGATTGGGATTTGCCTTAACCGGGTTGTAATTATCCAGAGGCTTGATCAGCCCAGTCTTTACCAAACCATTAAATACCTCTTCGATCGGCATCCCCAAATCATCGAATTTCTGTCGCTGAGGCCTTCCTCCACCACGGCCGGATAACTGGCCCTTCTCCCCTTGAATATAGCTGACGGTGTTAGAGACAGCAGTTTCCTTACCTTTCAAAGCAACGGGGGTAGAGCTTGGAACGATGGAATAGGTGGCATTCTCGCTTTCGGCCCCCGCACTCACCATTTCTCGCAGATTTGGGTAGTACCCACACCCAATGGCTTCCCTAACAGCTGTCTTGACACATAAAAGGAAGATGGCCTTCTCATCGGATAGGGGAATTGGATGAATCAACTCATTTAGCTTCTTGTTCCACCACTTATAGAAATCTGTTACGGACTCATCGTGCCTCTGGATGGTGCCGATCAAATCACTATGAGTGGTATACCACTCAACACTTCCTTTGTACTTCTCCAAAAAGCGTCACTGATCTGAGACCACGTAGCCCGTGCCTCCGGCTTAAGGCCTAGAAACCATCTCAAAGGAGAATCATCGAGAGACAAATGGAAATAGAGGGCTAGCATTTCCTCGGTGGCCCCTTTGGCACCCATAGACATGATATAGCTATTCACATGAGTTTTAGGGCATGTGGAGCCTTCAAACTTAGCTATAGGGGGCATTTTGAAGTTCTGCAGGAGAGCCTTAGAGTCCTTGAGCTCTACAGAATTGACCACACTCGATCTGAAAGTCATTTTGTGCAACTGTTCCTTTACATACTTCAACTCTTCCTTCAAACTCGAAACCTCGGAAGATGGGGGTTGCCCTACAGTTGGAGCTACCATGGAGGATGGAACAGGACCACTTGCCTGAACAGGCGCCACAAAAGGAGGAATAGCAAACTGAGAAGCAGATGGGTTAAAGGGCAAAGCGGCCGGTGGCAACGACACTGTAGCACCCGCATAAGACCCACTCGGATTTTGGATCTTGACCCCAAAAGCATCAAACCCGTTAAACTGTGGCTGCGCTACTGGTGGAGGAAAGCTTTGGAACTGGGAACTAGGATACTGCGAAATACTGTCTTGACAGATTTGGCTTTCCGACAGACGGTACTGACAGCTCTGCTGCTGATTGGACTGATCATGAGGAGCAACAAACTGACCGCCAAAAGTTGGGTTGAGCGGCTGACCCGCGCTGCTATACTGACCATGACCTTGGAACCCATACTGATTCTGAGTCGATCCAAACTGATTCTGAGGGAACCCAAACTGATCTTGGCTGACACCACTGTGCTGATTCTGCCCACACTGATTCTGACCGCTAACCTTCGGGAAGGAGCTTGACTCGCCTCTCAATCCGTATTGCCCACCATAAGTAGGCACTGGGATGGGGGGAGGTCTTGATACATTCACATAAGTCGGCATCGGAAAGGAGCTAGGCACACCATAAGAGATTGGTGGGGGCACATTGTGATAGCTTTACCTAGGTGAGGACAGGGGAACCAAACCAGTGTCGGTGATAGTAACATCGGGCTCCTCCCTAACTTCTTCATACGACCCATCGGGGCGACGGATTACAGCAACGCCTTACATACGCATCACTTCGACATAACGAGCCCAACCGGCCTCCTCATGGGCATGAGAGGCATCGAGAGAAGCACGGAGAGAAGCCTCCCTAGAGAAGTTGAAACCTGGGTGAGGGTTAACAAACGGACTTCCCGGGGGTGTCATATTGTAAGTACCCAAATCTGGCTCATGCCTTCTGGTTAAGTTTCCCGGCAATTCCCCGGACTTTCCTAAAGTTCAGGAGCAATTTGGGAACTATTCCGAACCTTCCGAAGGGTGAAGGAATTACTTGGAATTAAAAATCCACGTTTTTCTTTTGGTATAAAAACCCTTCTAGAAGCTGCCACCTTGTAGGCTTCTAGAAGGTAAATGGATAAGGCTTCTTATGTTGTGCGACATACCCTGCCATGAAGAATTCTAGAAGCTGCCACCTTGCATGTTTCTAGAAGGAAAGCAGTTATGGCTTGTGATGTCGTGCGACATACTAAGCCACTGCCATGCAGCCTATAAATAGAGGCTTGCACCTCTCATTTTAGGGCATCCTTTTTCACTCCTCAGTGTCCCTCTGTTAAAATACGCCCAGAAGCATAGTCTCTCTCCTCATATATACCCAAAACACATACTAATTCCCTCAATAAACTCACCATTCAACCAATCCAACACACACTTCCTATACACACCTAGAACCAATGGTTCTCATTGAACCAAGGCTTGATATCAGCTCCAGAAGATGATGTTTGAAGGCTCCTATTTCTAACTTGATATAGGAAGTCATGGTCTTCAAGGGTAACGATTTTCTACCCCTCTTGCTCTCCCCTATCTTCCTTATACATGAGATCTATGTATTAAATGTGTTGACCTTGATGCATCCTGAGTAATATCACATGTTTTAGTCTCATATTGCTTAGATCCGTATCTGTTTACACATCATTTCATGTAATAGCCTCGGTTTGACATTGTTTTGTATGAACACTCAAGATGAGTGTGGATTCCTCACATCTACACCCTCTTGAAGTGTTCACTATTGACATACTTGTTCTCTGAGACCCAGTTGTGATGCAACTTACCTAGATTGTGGCTTTGTTGTGTCTGTAAATGTGGCTTGTAAAAGTCTCTGCATATGGCTAACTATGTCACGCGACATACCTTGCCAGGCAAGTTGTGTCACGCGACAACATTGGCCAGTTTGCAAAAACCTTCATCTTTTCAGTTTGTAATCTGATTTTTACCTTTACCATACTGTAATCTAATGTCAATCTGCAATTTAAACAGTATCTTGTCATCTTTTCATTAAAATTGTCATCTTCATACATCAAAGTGGCATCCTTTGCATCAAAATAGCATCCTTTGCTCTTAAAATGATATTTTTTATAAAGTAGCATCTTCTGCACTCAAAATGCCATCTTTATATCAAAGTTGCATCCTTTGCATTCAAGGCTTTATCTTTACATCAAAGTAGCATCCTTTGCTTTCAAAACGACATCTTTATGCATCCTTTGCACTTAAAATGCCATTTTCATACATAAAGTTGCATCATTTGTATTAAAAATGTAGTCTTTGCATTAAAAGTGCATCCTTTGCACCTAAAACCCTTTTTTTCATACATAAAGATGCATCCTTCGCATTAAAAATCATTTCTTTACATCAAAAAGCATCCTTTGCAAACAAAGAGCATCCTTTGCACCCAAAATGTCATCTTTTCATTAAAAATGTCATTTTTATCCTAAACATGCATCCCCATGTCCCCATTGGTATTTGATGCATCCTTTGGAGCGGACCGGTGTAAAGATCCTATCTTTACATCGTTTCTTCCATTAAAGGTGCCACAATCTCTTTAGAAATGGATAAACCTTGAACCCTATATCTCCGATTATCACTTGAGACGAGTATAGTAGTCCCTAACAAGCTCAATCGTCTCAAGGTGTAGGATTGATGGGCTAAGGTCACTCCTTTCTAAAGAACCCCATTTTGGACTATAAAAGAGAGTCCTTCTCTTGATCACGCAAGACCCAAGGTCAAATAGCGATGATCACAAGTCCAAGATGAGGACGGGATCAAAGTCCCAAACACATAAAATCCAAGGAATCCCGAGTGATAACCAACTAAATGGTTTATACGTCCGGAAGACAACTTGGAACATCTCCCCCCTCTTTTCAACACATGCACACAAGAAAGCACGCAAGCAAGCACGAAAATGGAATCTTGGGAGACTTGCTACGGCAAGGCACCTTGGGTGAACGACGATCCGTTCTTCCCAAGGGGTAACTTAACCTCCGAACCCTAAATCCTTTTTTTCAAAGTTTTGAGGAAATCAAAATGGCGTGGCGACTCCGTTTTTCAAATTAAACCGGATGTTTTCAAACTCAAGTGAATTCAATTTAAAAATAAAAATAAATTTGGGCACACATTCACAGTTTGGCGACTCTGCTGGGGAATATCCCAAAGGAGAAAAGCTTTTATTTTCAAAATAAAAAAAAAACGATACCCGGTATATAGGTGGAAACCACTAACCTTCCTGTATCGCTTCCTAACCCGGGGCTTGGGATAAACGGTGGTCTAACAATCCCACGTACCGGTATCTCTTTTCGAAAAAAAATAAAAATGAAAAAGAAAGCTTTTTTACTTTGAGCGGGTTAGCCTCCCGTCGCGGATTTCATTTATCGTGCTTGCTTTCTTTCCTTGCATTGCATTGCATCTTGCATCTTGGGAATTGTGCATACTCTGGAAACTGAACAGGAAGCCTGCTGAAAGCTGAAAGGTGCCTAAAATGTTCGGGGAGCAACCTGAAACTGCAAAGGATTGGAACCTGGAAAATTGATCCGTGCAGCCGCACGGCTTAATCCGATTTGGATTCCAGCCGGGCGGCCTTATTGGCAATTCCACCAGGACAAAATTGAGATTAATCTGGCAGCTTAGGCAGCTTGGGGCTATTCAGTTCCAAGACTGACCAGACTCCCAGAAAATTTACGTGCCTTAACTGTTGCATTTTTCCCCCGTCCCGAAAAAAATCATTCCTTTTAAAACACATTTCTGAAAAATCTCTGTTTTAACTCAAAAAGGAACATTTATTAGGAGACCGCACACTACGCGCACCTTATATATCCTGTACACTTTGCACGCACGTCCCTTTAACCCGGGGTGGTTGTTCAGTTGCAGTCACGGACAGCCTTACGATGCTCCCGGGCGCGCACGGAATCACCCCAAACTCCCCATGGCAGCCAGTGTCGACCAATGCACAGTCCGTGTCACACGTTTCAAAAAACCGTGACTTTTGGTTGGTTTTTGGTCTAGTCTGTGTCATATAGCCCAGTTGCATATCCCCGTAAAAGTCAAGCCTTAGTCCATAACGGAAGTCAAGGTCCTTCGCGCAAGCGGAGCTCTGCCAAAATTCCGACAAGGAAAAATTGGCAAGATCTTGACTCCGGCATTGACTTTGACCTTGACCCGCATGGGATGTGTAAGAGTCGAGACCGAGTCCTTGCCAAAAATCCAAAGATCTTTCGCGCAAGCGGAGTTCTGCCAAAATTCCGACAAGGAAAAATTGGCAAGATCTTGACCCGGCATTGACTTCGACTCTGACTCACGCACAGCGTATGCAATGAAGTTCAATGTGACACTGTGTTATCCGGATTTTACCACCCGACCCATGCCTATTATCTTCTCGGACATTACCGAAAAGTCAAAACGTCATTCGCGCAAGCGAAACTCTGCCGAAATTCTGTTAAGGCTGAAAGACAAGACTTTCCCGGTACTACCTTGACTATAATCTGCATCGCTCATGCGTTAAAAGTTCCTATGACTCGCTAGACCCGTTAGGAGCGTTCTTCTCTCTCGGTCGGTGGGATCCGCGTGCCCTATAGGACCCTCGCCCGGGGCTGTCCACCCTGGGAGGTCGAAATACAGGTGGAATACGAGGGGCTTATAGACGTAGTGACGAAATCCACTGATCCAGGATCTAGAGTAGTTGCGAAAAAGAAGGGCAGAACCCCTTTTCCAACCAAATAGAAATAAATAAAAGACACTGTTTTAAGTAAACTTGAACAATTATCATAATTGCATGGTCCTATCTCTGGAATCCCTAATCGAGACCTCCTCGGTCCGATCTCCGATTTTTCTATCTCGACCTTTCATGGTCAAATCCCTAATCGAGACCTCCTCGGTCCGATCTCCGATTTTCCTATCTCGACCTTTCATGGTCAAATCCCTAATCGAGACCTCCTCAGTCTGATCTCCGATTTTCCTATATCGACCTTTCATGGTCAAATCCCTAATCGAGACCTCCTCGGTCCGATCTCCGATTTTCCTATCTCGACCTTTCATGGTCAAATCCCTAATCGAGACCTCCTCAGTCCGATCTCCAATTTTCCATCTCGACCTTTCATGGTCAAATCCCTAATCGAGACCTCCTCGGTCCAATCTCCAATTTTCCTATCTCGACCTTTCATGGTCAAATCCCTAATCAAGACCTCCTCGGTCCGATCTCCGATTTTTCTATCTCGACCTTTCATGGTCAAATCCCTAATCGAGACCTCCTCGATCCGATCTCCGATTTTCCTATCTCGACCTTTCATGGTCAAATCCCTAATCGAGACCTCCTCGGTCCGATCTCCGATTTTCTATCTCGACCTTTCATGGTCAAATCCCTAATCGAGACCTCCTCGGTCCGATCTCCAATTTTCTATCTCGACCTTTCATGGTCAAATCCCTAATCGAGACCTCCTCGGTCCGATCTCCAATTTTCAATCTTGACCTTTCAAAATCTCATCTTTTCCGATCAATTAGGATTAGGAGAAAATGTGTATTGAGCAAAATTAATGCAATAAGTGTATGTTACTTGAGCCTTCAGCCTAAACACTTACCTCCGAGTCTAAACCTCACTTACCCAGAGTCTAAACCTTGCCTATCCCTTTCCCGCAGCAAGAAAGAAGTGGGTGAGAATACCGGGTCAGCGGCCTTTCAGTGCGGAAGCCTTAGGTTCAGACAATTCGGCAGAACCGTTAGTTTTGTTAGCTCAGAGAGTCAGAATGGCAGATTTGACAGAAAATAGTGAGGATACAGGAAATCAGATGGTTAGGAAGGAAGAGTTAGTCCTGGCTTTGGAAAATGCCCATAAGGTTCATGAAGAGCAGCTGTCATTGCTCATCGGTGCTCTTCGCCGCTATGGGGTTCAGGTAACAGTTGAGTCAAACGGTTCTCTGGTAGTGGTCGAAGATGAGACTTCGGAGACAGTGATTTCAGTCCCTTCATCCTATAACCAAGACCTTCCATCCTACAGCCAATACCGTCCCCCATCCGCATTCAATCCCTTGCCAAGGACCACTCCTCCTCAGTCCTTTCCAATATCCCAGCTCATCAGGGCTCCATCGCCCTCAGCTCCTCAGAACGGATTGGGCTTCACCCCACCTGTCCCTCAGTTTTAGCAATACCTGCCAGTTTATGCTCCAGCTTCACATAATCAATTTGAGCTATGTGGCTATGTTCTGAGCCCCCTATACCCACCTGAATGCAATCATGAGTTACCAAAAGAAAATCCGGATGATTCAAGTTTTCAGCTGTCACCTACCGGACTTAATGAATTCAGCCGTCAGTTTCACCAGTTTGCTACTGTGGTTCCCTCTGCTGATAAAAGTCCTATTGCGAGTTCCAGTAACTCGAGAGTCCCCGTTAACCCCCATGTGGAAATATTGATGGAGCAAGTGAAACAAATGCAGGAGAAGCTTGACCTCATGATGAGTATCAATACTCCTTTGACCCAAGACGTCGAACCAGGCAAGGAAATGATTCCACCAAACATAACCCAATGCCACCAACACCAAGCAAAGAACCGTGCATCTCCAAAGACCAGTTCCTAATAAAGGAAAGAGTGTCGTAGCCTCCTTCAGCCAAATCCAACAATGGAACCAATTGGACAATGGAAATCCAAGTCTTGAGAATAACAATGTCTCCCAAAAACTCTGCTCCCTTCATTTTGACAATGCGGAGATGCCTTTAAGCAAGATTCTAGAAGAGATAATGAAAGAAAAGCTGATAAAGCCACTGGAGAATTGGAAGCCTAAGAACCCCAACGTTCGGTTGGATGAGTCTAAGCATTGTCTTTTCCATCAATACCCTGGGCACGACACTGATGATTGCAGCTATTTGAGGTATTGGATCCAAAAATTGATAGAAGATGGGAAGCTTGAGAACCTCCATGGGCCAAAAACAGAAAGCTATGGTAAGAGGTCGATTCAGGAAGTGAAAGGTCAGAAACATCAGCCTGATTATTTTGGGATGCCCATGAGCAATGTTTTTGACGATTTGGTGAAACAAGGCCTTCTCACACCTCTCGAGAATTATAAGCCGAGAAACCCACGTAACGTTGACAGGACCAAGTTTTCTGAATACCACAAGCATTGTGGTCACTTGACAGACAAATGTTTGGATCTGAAGAAAGAAATTCAATGGTTGATCTACGAAGGAATGCTCAAGTTCCCTGGCAGTCCAACCAGCAAAGAATAGCTGGACTAGGGTCTACCTATCTTTAAGCAAGATTAAAAGAATATAGTCTCTCAGTCAACCTTCGTAGGTTCTAGTATTTTTCTCTTTCAATCAAGTCTTCCACGGACATTGTAATTAATTTTCAATTTTCTATAAAAGAGTCTTCTTCTTTTCTTGCAAGACTTAAGACATTATTTGCACACCTACATTACATTTAATGAAATGGTTTTATTTTATATGATCACTTGCATTGCTCAACAAATAATCTCTTGAAATAATTAATGTTCTAATTAATCAGTGTGAGAAAGTCAACTAATGCCTTCCCCATACACTTTTCTTACCCCACAAAAGGCCTCCATCAAGCCATACACTTTCCTTACCTCGCAAAAGCCTTCATCAAACCATACGCTTCCCAAATCATGTCCTCACCATCACCTTGACCAAAGTCAACGACGGCGGCAACATCAAGTGACAACAAAAGGTCACTCAGCTTCGAAAGATTGACCATGTGTTGACAACAACCTAGGAGCTCGCCTCCGACTTCAAGGGCATCATGAAAGTTCAAGCAGGGGCTCGCCTTGGCCCTCATGTGCTTTAAAAAAAAAAGTGCAAAAAGAGTAATACCCAGCTAGGCTAAAAACCTTGTAAAGGGTTGTCTAGGCAAAAAATAGGGTTGCACGTAAAAGAAAGGAAAAGAAAAAAAATAAAGTGCAAAAAGAGTAATACCCAGCTAGGCTAAAAACCCTGAAAGGGACAGTCTAGGCAAAAAACAGGGTTGCGCATAAAAATATATATATATATATATATATATATATATATATATATATATATATATATATATATATATATATATATATATATATATATATATATATATATATATATATATAAAAAAAAAAATTGAGGCCAAGGACCCAGCACCGCCGATCAAAAGCTTGACGGAGGGGCAAAATCAAAGCTCGAAGAACGAATGTTGTCGATAACAATGGAGTGGTCAAAGCAAAGACCGAAGCATATCTCAAGTCCTTAAGATAGATCCAAATTCTTTCTCTCCCAATGAAAGATGAAAATCAGGAAGCAATTGAAGCAGCCGTCCAAGAATGACTTGGTCAAGGAATCATCCCGAGGCCCACGCCTCATTATCCAATCTTCTCATCCAAACCTTTCCACTAAAGGAACCACAAATCCCATTCCCCAAAATCAAACACAGTCCGGCCAAGGCCAAACTACGGCGACCTGAGCTCCTCACAATGAGGGGAACGTAGGCAACCAGAAATGGTCCGGTCATAAGCATATTCAAATTCCATAAAATTCGGTCTCATCAATGATCTCTCCCATAGACACAGTCAAATTCCAGAAAATCTGGTCTCATTAATGATCTCTCCCATAGACACAGTCAGATCCCAGAAAATCCGGTCTCATCAATGACCTCCCTATACACAAACCTTTCTTTCACACCAGCCAACCTTGATCCGCGACACTGGTTGACTTTCTCCTCATGATTAATCAAAATGTTTATTCATATCAAGATTAGTGGTTGAATAACTCGAACATTAATAAAGGGTTTTAAAGCAATCTTGTGATCATTGTAAATAAAACAAGTTTTCAGATGTCTTGACAAGTCTTCTCTTTCTACATCTTAGGAAAAATAGTGCTAAACACTGATTTTCTGTCAGCACGGGCTTCCATACACTTTTACAAACCTTTCTACGCTTATACTCTCTCAAAAGAGTCAAACCCAAAGCGAGTTTTTGTGCCTACGTTAAATGAGGCCATCAAAAAATAATACAAAATTGGGATCTATTCCCACCTTTCGAAAAGTATGCCCCTGCATGTATAAATTTCTAAAATTCCCTTCTTCCACATCTTCTTGCGGTTGACTGAATGACTAAAGAAAATAAGAGAGCAAGTATGAAAGGATAGGTTTTTCCCTTTCCGGCTACAATTCGCATTAGGGCTGCCTTGAAACTCTTCAAGGTTGGGGCTTTGCCAAACCATTTCTTTAGACTGGGGCTTCTTTAGTCATTTTTGGGGTCCGCATCGGGTTCCTCACCATGTCACAAGATGGATTCAGTCTTGGTCAGATTAACCTCAGGATCACTTTTGCAGTACCAATCATATTGGGATTTTTGCTAGACTGGGGCTTCACTAAGTCACTTCTTCGAAACCTAAGACTTCGCCTACTCAGTTCGTCCAACCGGGGCTTTGCAACCGGGGCTTTGCCAATAAAAGGATCTTTCCTTGCTTTAATAAGACATGAGGCTTTGCAGAAAGTTTTTCCTTAGACCGGGGCTTCGATAAGTTGCATCCACCCCTAGAAGAGAGGTTGGTCACTTCAACATCTGTTTTAGTCTTTGGTTCTAAAAGCCAGTCAGCATCAGCTTCAAATGCCATAGTGTAAGAAAGGAACATTCATCGAGACCCGAGGCTTAAACCCAGTCTCACCCCAAGAGGAAATTCTAGTCCACGTTGACAACATCTTAGTAACAACAACAGTTCAGTCCGCACCCAAGGGATACGACCCCACCTGCTTGAAACCCGTCTTAAACAATTTCCAAACACATTCCATATGTACATCCAGACCCAGTCCCTACCATGTTTCCAGGAAAAAAAAATCACCCCTAGGCTCAAGTAACGTGCCAATTGCTAATGATAACATTTTCTCCCAAAAATCACCTCCGTTACTTCCGTTATAACGAGATAACGCCAGGCGACAGTTTCCTAATTGCAAAATAAATCCAACTTAAGCTACCTCTATCACAGATTGAGAAGTACGCTCAAGTTCTCTAAACTTAAGCTACCTCTATCACAGATTGAGAAGTACGCTCAAGTTTTTCCAAACTTCAGCTACCTCTATCTCTGATTCGAAAGGGATTGAGAAGTACGCTCAAGTTTTTCCAAACTTCAGCTACCTCTATCTCTGATTCGAAAGAGATTGAGAAGTACGCTCAAGTTTTTCCAAACTTCAGCTACCTCTATCACAGATTGAGAAGTACGCTCAAGTTCTCCAAACTTAAGCTACCTCTATCACAGATTGAGAAGTACGCTCAAGTTTTCCAGCTATAGCTGCCTCTATCTACTCGATAGTGACGTAAGCTTTAGATTCCTCAGGTGACAATCTCCATTAATTGTCAAAACCTCAAGAATCATAGACACTGTTCCTAACTATCTAGTGATGCTTGAACTACGACCAAGGCTTAATTCCTCTGGGATACGTAGGTAGCCTTTCATAAAGGTCCAGCCATCCGACCACTTTGGTCACCCTTTTCATTCACCGTTCCTCAATGGTGCGTAAGTTTTTCACAAAGATATAGCCATCTGACCACACTGGTCATCCCTCTTCCTTCGTCATTCCTCAGTGGTAAGATAGCTTTTCATAAAAGTCCAACTATCTGACCACATTGGTCACCCCCCTTTATTTGGCACATTCCCAGTAGGATTGGCTTTTTGACCTCCTAGGTCACCCCGTTTCCATCCTTATAGTAAGGGACCAATATCTCTTTGCCATTGCCTCGAGGGGACCAGGTAGGTGACCTCTTTGGTCACCCAATTCCAACTCGTGTCGGCAATTCCAGTCCAATTCCAAAGGCTATGAAAAGTACAGTTCAGGCTATGTATGTCACGCGACAAACGTGGCCACTTGGCATACTAGGTCGCGCGACATATTAAGCCAACATCAGACATCAAGAACCTGCAGTATGCTGCATTCCCCAGGACACTCCCCAACTTGTCAAAAGCTGCAAATACCACCCATCCACTTCTCAAATGCATAGGGGAGGGTTCATTTACCCCATGTACACCCATGCATTCATCCACTTGGTACATATACAAGCCAGAAATCCATTCAAGCCATCCAATTCAAGCCATCTACCATACCATCATTTCATAGATTCGTGCAACAAAAGGGCTAACAATGTACATACAAAATAAAAGAGACTAAGTCTGATCTTGTACAAAAGATGTGCATAGCAAAATAGCATGATTTAGGGTATATGTTTTCCCTAAAAGGCCACAATAACCAAATTGTCATAATAATCTAGGGGGAAAGGGCTACTCTGAATCATCTCCGTCATCCTTTGAACCATCTTCATCATCCTCCAAACCATCTTCATCATCTCCTGAATCATCATCTTCATCCTCGCCGTCGTCCTCAACCTCCTCAGGCTCATCATCAGGATCGTCAGAGGGTGCCTCGTAGGCTACGGTCCCCATGCTATAATAGTCATCAAGCTCGGGGATAACAATAGAATCAAGCTCATAGTCCGTGGTGGTCTCAGCCTTACCATCATCATCATCATCATCGTCACTCTCGACGGGTCCGCGAAGAGGCACATTTGCATTCTTTGTCCGAAGCTTTGATCCGCTAGTGCCCCCGCTGGTGCCTACGTCATCAAAGCAGCTCTTCTTCTTTCTCGGTTGGCCAGGTGGAGAGATATTGATCGAATCCTGTGACCGGCACTGGTTCTTCCAAAAGCTCACGCCTTTCTGGAGCTTGCCAATCATGCCCACAGCGCCAGTAAAAGCCCTAGTCAAATGCCTGTAAGCCTGGGCCGAAAACATTGCTATGCGTACATAATAAATGTCAAAATGCAGTTATTGATAACAGAAAGGGATGCAAGCAATACAAAAGACGCAAAGGGCAGTACTTACGGATCTAGAACCTCACGGGAGAAGCAGACGAGGATGAGTCTGTGACATGTCAATATGAGCTCGCCGCATACGGCCGCCACCCTAGTAATCAATGAAAGTCGGGGGCAAAGGAGGTCTAGCCACATGGCCAGTCGAGGGTCCCGCACTCTGAGCACCATAGCCAACTCTGACCTGTGGGGACTGAAGATTCCTAGCCACATACAAGGTGTAATCTCCATCTCGTGTAAAGAGATGTGCTGCCACGTCTACAATCAAGGCATCTACATTCGCCAGTTGGCGAGGCAGCCACATCCTAGCTGGAGGATCATCAGGGATTCGAGCAGGCATATTGGGCCCATGCTGTCTGAACACCCTCTCTGCCAAGTATAGGGCATCTCCGGACAAACCCACCAGCAGCTTGCGACATTCTGTCAAGTGCGCAGCATGATCCAAATCCAGATCGTCATAACGGCCAGTCCAAGGGAATAAACTCAACCTCTGGGGAGTCCCTCTCAAGCATGTCAGCGTATCATGATACGTGGCCGTAATCATGTACCTCCCACCCTCCGTCGTCCTGGTCTGTCTCCTGGCATTCTTCGCCCACCGTCTGAGAGCAGGAAAAGTGGTGGCAGGAAACTCATCCCGGAGCTGCCATGCATAGCAGCCAAAAACCTCGTTGGCCCAAGCCTGAAAAGAAGAAGAAGAAGTCAAAACAGGGAAAATAATGATAGAGTGAAATGTGCAAAAGAAAAGGAGTCAAGATGAGAGAATACCTCGAAAGCCAGGTGACAGCAGGTGAAATACTTTTCCTCCCCTCTGCTGATGTCATCTAGAGCCAAGTACATCTCGGCTAAACCTGCCTTACCCCAGGACAGATTCTCCACGGCATCCCAAGCTCTCAGAAGCTCCACCAGTGAAATCAGGGCAGTAGATGCATTGTTGATGAACAGCATGTCAGAAAAACCCACCCATACAAAGGCTCTCGCCAATCTCTCGGCTCTCAGCCGGCCCTCAGCAGAATCATCAATAACAGGGTAGTCCCTACTCTGCTCCCCAATCAAACCATGTAGCTCACCCAGCTCGTATACATTCCCCTTTTTGATCTGGGGAACGAAACCAAGTAAGCTCATAAGGTCGGCATCAGCAATAGGCTGGGGCTCAGCTACCTGTGCAGGCTCGTCCATATAGAGTGGCTCAGCCGTAAAGGGCAATCCCGTGATGACCTCAAAATCATACGATGTGACTGTCGTCTCACCCCTGGAGAAATGGAATGAGTGAGTGGTCTCCCACCAAAACTCCCTAAACGCCTTCACCAAATCCACACTCCTCTGGGTGTCTCCGATGGCCTTCGCCATCTCAAAAAATTGCCCCAGCCCAACGGCGTAGACCATACCCTTAGGCGAATGTATCTGCTCCTGGCTGCCCGACAAGATCTGCCATAGCCTACCAATCACCTCCGGAGAACCTCGGGTGCGCAATCCCTGCAGGCAAACATGGCACAGGTATAAATATCTCATACTGTTTCTTGAAATCATTTCAAGTGAAAATAGGTCAAAACCTATCAATGTAGAACATGCATTTAGCATCACATTCCCTAGTTCAATCCATGTTCACATGCCAATTCATGTTAACTCATTGCAGTCTGGAAAATCTAATTCCAATCGATTTCACCCAAATTAAAAAAAAAAAAATTTAACCTAGCAAAGGTTACGTACCACAGTTTTCTTCCCGACATCCGAGGTGTGTTCATTAAGCTGTGGATAGAAATCCCCTCTTTGAGCTTGCGGAATGAATGGCCTTTGGTTCCTCTGAACCCCCTTCCGTCGATTAGCCAACTCGGCATGTTGTGGAGCCCTCTTGGTAGGACGTGTTCTAGGAGGCATTTCTCCAACTGAATCGGACTCGAAATGTTTGGTTTCTCTCGATTCCTCTCAATTTCTCTTCGATGGCTACTCTCTCCTGCTTCTCGTTTTCGTCTCCCTCTCAATTTCAATTTTGATTGAGTTCAAATGACGACTGTGCAAATTTTTAAAGAACCTGTCCACATGGCTTCTTATGTCGTACGACATACTTAGCCCATGTGGCTGGTTTTTACAATTTTGCCCCTGAAGGCTCAATTTTACAATTTCGTCCCCTATATGCCTGTTTTACCCTTTGTGCCCCTAGCATTTCCAATCATATCAATCCAGTTTTCCCTCCAGTGCCCCCGTGGCCTATTTTACAAATTTACCCCTGTGGCTCATTTTATTTGCCCCTGGCATTTTCAATTCTACTCTCAAATAATTAAATTATCGGGTACGTCCCATTTCTTTACAGAAATTATCGGGTCCTTCCCACTTCTTTACAAAATCCATTCTTTCTCGCGATCTCCGTTATTCCCGAACGACGGAATAACATTTCGCTCCCTCGCGATCTCCGTTATTCCCGAACGAAGGAATAATATTTCGCTCTCTCGCGATCTCCGTTATTCCTGAATGAAGGAATAACATTTCGCTCTCTTTCGATCTCCGTTATTCCAAGTTGAAGGAATAACATTTCGACCTCCCTCGCGATCTCCGTTATTCCCGAACGAAGGAATAACATTTCGCTCTTTTTCGATCTCCGTTATTCCCGAAGGAAGGAATAACATTTCGACCTCTCTCGCGATCTCCGTTATTCCAGAATGAAGGAATAACATTTCGCTCTCTCGCGATCTCCGTTATTCCAGAATGAAGGAATAACATTTCGCTCTCTTTCGATCTCCGTTATTCCAGGATGAAGGAATAACATTTCGACTCAGTAAAAGTTCGAACTACGACCTGGCTTGATTCCTCCTGGATACGTAGGTAGCCTATTGTAGGTTCAGCCAATTCTTCACATATGACACCCCCCTTTCCCCAGTGGATTCCGAACTATGATTATGGCTTGATTCCTCTGGGATACGTAGGTAGCCTTTCAAAGGTTCAGCCACTCGACCACTTTGGTCACTCAATCCGTCTCGGCATTCGCCAGATCGGATCTTTTTCTATCGACAACCCCACTCGCCCTGCAAGTGACGTTGCCGAGGGGCTTCTGTAAGTACCCAAATCTGGCTTATGCCTTCCGGTTAAGTTTCCCGGAAATTCCCCGGACTTTCCTAAAGTTTAGGAGCAATTCGGGAACTGTTCTGAACCTTCCGAAGGGTGAAGGAATTACTTGGAATTAAAAATCCACGTTTTTCTTTTGGCATAAAAACCCTTCTAGAAGCTGCCACCTTCCAGGCTTCTAGAAGGTAAATGGATAAGGCTTCTTATGTCGTGCGACATACCCTGCCATGAAGAATTCTAGAAGCTGCCAACTTGCATATTTCTAGAAGGAAAGCGGTTAAGGCTTGTGATGTTGTGCGACATACTAAGCCACTGCCATGCAGCCTATAAATAGAGGCATGCACCTCTCATTTTAGGGCATCCTTTTTCACTCCTCAGTGTCCCTCTATTAAAATACGCCAAGAAGCATAGTCTCTCTCCTCATATACACCCAAAACACACACTAATTCCCTCAATAAACTCACCATTCAACCAATCCAACACACACTTCCTATACACACCTAGAACCAACGGTTCTCATTGAACCAAGGCTTGATATCAGCTCCAGAAGATGATGTTTGAAGGCTCCTATATCTAACTTGATATAGGAAGTCGTGGTCTTCAAGGGTAACGATTTTCTACCCCTCTTGCTCTCCCCTATCTTCCTTATACATGAGATCTATGTATTAAATGTGTTGACTTTGATACATCCTGAGTAATATCACATGTTTTAGTCTCATATTGCTTAGATCCGTATCTGTTTACACATCATTTCATGTAATAGCCTCGGTTTGACATTGTTTTGTATGAACACTCAGGATGAGTGTGGATTCCTCATATCCACACCCTCTTGAAGTGTTCACTATTGACATACTTGTTCTCTGAGACCCAGTTGTGATGCAACTTGCCTAGATTGTGGCTTTCTTTGTGTACGTAAATGTGGCTTGTAAAAGTCTCTGCAAATGGCTAACTATGTCACGCGACATACCTTGCCAGGCAAGTTGTGTCACGCGACAACATTGGCCAGTTTGCAGAAACCTTCATCTTTTCAGTTTGTAATCTGATTTTTACCTTTACCATACTGTAATCTAATGTTAATCTGCAATTTAAACAGTATCTTGTCATCTTTTCATTAAAATTGTCATCTTCATACATCAAAGTGGCATCCTTTGCATCAAAATAGCATCCTTTGCTCTTAAAATGATATTTTTTATAAAGTAGCATCTTCTGCACTCAAAATGCCATCTTTGTATCAAAGTTGCATCCTTTGCATTCAAGGATTTATCTTTACATCAAAGTAGCATCCTTTGCTTTCAAAACGACATCTTTATGCATCCTTTGCACTTAAAATGCCATTTTCATACATAAAGTTGCATCATTTGTATTAAAAATGTAGTCTTTGCATTAAAGGTGCATCCTTTGCACCTAAAACCCTTTTTTTTCATACATAAAAATGCATCCTTCGCATTAAAAATCATTTCTTTACATCAAAAAGCATCCTTTGCAAACAAAGAGCATCCTTTGCACCCAAAATGTCATCTTTTCATTAAAAATGTCATTTTTATCCTAAACATGCATCCCCATGTCCCCATTGGTATTTGATGCATCCTTTGGAGCGGACCGATGTAAAGATCCTATCTTTACACCGTTTTTTCCATTAAAGGTGCCACAATCTCTTTAGAAAGGGATAAATCTTGAACCCTATATCTCCGATTATCACTTGAGACGAGTATAGTAGTCCCTACACAAGCTCAATCGTCTCAAGGTGTAGGATTGATGGGCTAAGGTCACTCCTTTCTAAAGAACCCCATTTTGGACTATAAAAGAGAGTCCTTCTCTTGATCAAGCAAGACCCAAGGTCAAATAGCGATGATCACAAGGAGGACGGGATCAAAGTCCCGAACACATAAAATCCAAGGAATCCCGAGCGATAACCAACTAAATGATTTATACGTCCGGATGACAACTTGGAACATCCCCCCTCTCTTTTCAACACATGCACACAAGAAAGCACGCAAGCAAGCACGAAAAATAGAATCTTGGGAGACTTGCTACGGCAAGGCACCTTGGGTGAACGACGATCCGTTCTTCCCAAGGGGTAACTTAACCTCCGAACCCTAAATCTTTTTTTTCAAAGTTTTGAGGAAATCAAAGTGGCATGGCGACTCCGCTTTTCAAATTAAACCGAATGATTTCAAACTCAAGTGAATCCAAATCAAACAAAAAAAAAACAAATTTGGGCACACATTCACACATATGAGGACCCATGCCATGACCACCGCTCGGAGAGGCATTCAAACCCACGTTCGGCCCCACATTCTGACCTTGATCCGGCCCCAAACCTTGACTGACATTCTGACCCTGAGCTGGATCCATACCCGGATTCTGACCCAAGCCCGCTGAAGCTTGCGAATCTGCCATCTCTGAGACTGCTGGAAACGAATCCTTGACTGGAGAGAAACTGATTAACCGACCACCCGGAACTCTGACCCAATACTTGCTCGCTGAAAGGGGGAGAGAACTGTTTTAGGTAGGGGAGAGGATAGACTCGGGACGGACTTATGCATATGCCTTATTTAAAAATTTGAATAAAACAATTTTTATTAATCCTAAAAATGGTTGGAAAAGGGGGACACCTTCTTTTTCGCATTCTACACTATTCCTGGACTAGTGGGTTCCATCACTACGTCTATAGACCCCCTGTATTCCACCTGTATTGCACCTCCGGGACGGACAATCCCGACAGAGGTCCTATAGGGCACGTGGAACCCACCAATCAAAAAGCAAAACGAACCTAAGGGCATACAAATCAAAACAAGTCAAACTCAAGATTTTCAAAACCAAGTCCAAATCAACAACGTCTTGACTCGGGAGGAGAGAGGATCGAAAGTACGTTCGAATGTATGAGACCGCAATTTGCAGGTAAAATCCTGGAAAAAATTCGGCATGACCTCTCCTCACTTCAAGTCGAAAATCCGGCATGACCTCTCGTCGCTTCATGGCGAAATTTCGGCATGACCTCTCGTTAGTACGTGTCAAAAATTCGACATGATCTCGTGTTAGCACATGTCGAAAACGTGTCATGACCTCTTGCAAAGCCAAGTCGAGAAATCGACATGTACCTACGTCGAGACATGTCAAAATTTTTGACATGTAATCACGTTAAGTTATGTCGTAATTTCGACATGAAGAGGGAGAGTATGCCAAGACATTGGAGACGAAGTAAGACTCGGACTTTGTGAGAAAAATTTTGAAAATCTAGTTATAAAATGTTTTGAAAAGTTTTTGTCAAAAACCAACCGGTCACGGTAAAAAGTGTGTCACGGACAAGTGTGGCTCCTAACACTCTATAGGCCGGGAGGACTTTAGGCGCTCAAGCGTAGGCGAAACACGTCACCGTCCGCGATGCCATCCGTACACTCCAAGGGTTCTAACTCTATGTGCAGGTAGTGTGCGAGTAGTGTGAAGGTATCTTCTAGGAAAATATTTTTGCTTTTTTTTGTTTTTGGTAAAAAAAAAAAGAGTTTTTCAAAAAATGCAATATTTACCAATATGCAAAAAGGAAAAACAAGAGAATGAGTCCAAAGCACGACAAAAGGGGACTGCCCCAAATGCCAAGAAATCCCAAGGAAACTGCATCTCAGAATCCCTCTGCCCTGTCCAACTGATCAACTGAAATTGTCCCTGCACTGCCTTCCTGTGTCGTCCGACACAGGACATCCCAGGAAGGGGATGTCGTCCGACACAGGGTATCTCACCAACAGGGATCAAAATAACAGCAAGGGGGAGAACCCCATCACCAAGCACCAACACACCAAGGCATGAAAAGGCAGGAAGGCACATAAGCATGGCAAGGCACATAGGAGCACATAAAGACACAAATCATACACAAAGAGAATGAGAAAATTGTCCAAGTTGATTTAAAGAAAGTTAGACCCTCTTAAAAAGAAAACTTTTCTTTTTCAAAAAAGAAGAATGATACCGGTACGTGGCATTGTTAGACCACAATTTATCCCAAGCCTCGGGTTAGGAAGCGATACGGGAAGCTTAATGGTTTCCACCTATATACCAAGTATCACTCTTTTTATTCATAATAAAAGCTTTTCAATGTTATGTCCCCGGCGGAGTCGCCACTGAATGAACGCTCGCCGAAAAAAGGAAAATCATTTTTCGATTAACAAGATTGTTTGTTTTCTTTTTTCTTTTTTGGGAGTCGCCACGCCATTTTTAAGGAAAACATTGAAAAACCTTTTTTAAAGAGAAAATGGGTCCGGGGGTCTGGTTACGATGTGGGAAGAGAATATAGAGCTCACCCACATCGCCTCTTTCGAGACTTTCAATCAAACAATGGACAATAAGATCATTCTAAGTGTGTGCAATTTGTGTCAACAAGCAAGCCATGCAAATTTGGATTTCACTAATGATATTGAAACTGGATACAACTTGTGAGCCATTGAAAGGGGGCCACACCCTTACAAACAATTGCTTGGATTACAAGGCAAAGGCTAAGACAGTCTGTCCAGGGACCTCGGATGTCGTCCGACACAGGACTTCCTCAGGAGAGGGATGTCGGACGACATAAGACATCCTGATCAGATTGCCTCTTACAAAGGGGGTGGTTAAGCCACCAAAGCTAATCTAAAACTAATACAGAGCTATTTTAATTATAGAGAGACACTGTTTAGGGTCTAAGACCAATTTGGGGTTGATTGGAGTAAATAAAGTCAGGATTGACTTTTGGTGATACGGATGTCGTATGACACAGGACACTCAGGGCTGTCTATGTCATACGACAGAGACCGCCTCCATCAATAGGTTACACCCAAACGGGTCTCAGACTTCCCAAACAGTGGTAAATGAGCTAAAAACTACTTAAACACGGCCTTAAAACACAAAGGGGGTCAATCTGGGTTGATCTGAAGTCACTAAAAGCCAAGCAGCTTTCTGGGATCTCTATGTCGTATGACACAGGACTCCTTGAGGTGTCCTGTGTCAGACGACATAGGTGTCCTATTTCAGTGCCTTCAGCAGATTGATCCCACACTGTTCACAATTATAAAACTAAGCTATAATATCAACTGAAAGCAGTGGAAAAATAATAATGCGTGAGTATTATGGGAGGATCACATGGCTTTAATGGCCAAATGTGAGTGATCACATGTTTTTGGCCATGATCATGGGTGCCATCACCTCCTAACTCAAACAAAATCAACCAAGATGCAACTAAGGCTACTAAATGTTCAGATCTGAGGTGAGGAGATGTGAATATTGAAGATTCACATCTCCATCACCTTTATCATGCAAAGATCCCAAATATTTCACATAATATCAAATCATGTAAGCATGCAAGATGAAATGAACAAGTAAGCAATGTATGAATCAGAGATTAAAGGGGTTAGGGTCTACCTATTATAGTCCACAAGATAAAAGCACCAATAGTATGGTGTTTATCCCTTCAAAACCCCAACAAGGAATGACCACCTTTGGACTTTGGCTTGGATGTGTGTGTGTGTGTGTGTGGGAGGTGAGTGTGCGTGTATGAGAGAGATTGTGAGTCTCTATTTCAGCAGAGTGACCTTACTTGCCAAAAGTCCCCCCTAAAATGATCAGCAAGACCCTTTATTTATAGGCATGCTGAGGGGAGCTCCTATGTCGTACGATATGGAGATTTAACCGCCTTAGGTCTGTCCTGTGTCGGACGACACCGATCATTCCTAGGACAGATTGGGCCGAAGGGAGGCAGGCCCAAGAACACATAAAAATAAATAAGCAAAAATAATAAGGAAAGCCCAAAATACATTTTAAACAAATAAACGAGCCCAAGATAAAATGCAATTCAAGAAAAGCATACCCGAAAACACGAGTCCAGGTCGGGGTACTGACACCTATCAGAGGGCAGCCACCGCCCTATTCCACGACATGATTCATAAAGAAATTGAGGTCTACGTGGAAGACATGATAGTCCACTCCAAAGGAGCTGACGGCCAACACTTCATTGATTTGAGAAAATTCTTCAACCGTCTCAGAGAACATTCCATGAGGCTGAACCCAGCTAAATGCTCCTTCGGCATCAAGCAAGGCAAGGTGTTGGGATATATGGTAACTGAACGGGGAATTGAAGTAGACCCTCAGAAGATCAAATCCATAATTTAGATGAAACTGCCTCGAACACTGACAGAGGTCAAGTCTTTCATGGGAAGGCTCCAGTACATAAGCCGCTTTGTGAATCAATTAACCTCCATCTGCGAGCCTATCTTTAAGCTGATGAAGAAGAGCACACTGAAATTACCCAGATTCAAACGAGCGAAGCGGTTATCTTTCGTGGGGTTGGTGTCTAAGACCTCTCTTTCGGGAAGGAGAGGAGTTGCCACGCGGTTTTTTGTATTTTGAGCCCAAACGTTGAAAAATGGCTTTTGGTTGAAAATGGTGTCATTTTTATTGGCAGCAAAAACTTAGGAAAAAGCTTTGAAAACGGGGAGTCATTTTTATTGGTAGCAAAAACGAGTAAAAAGCTTTTTTTGAGTACCAGAGATTGTTAGGTTCGGAGGTCACGTTACGTTTCGGGAAGAGTATTTTGAGATCACCCGAAATGCCTTGTATGACGAGTCTTTCTACCTTTCTCGAAAATGTGTGCGTGTGTGTGTGTGTGTGTGTGTGTGTTTGCATTTTGAAAATGGGGGCTTAAATGTCAAGCTTAATCTTGGTTTGAATGTCAAACGTTGATTATGTGATTCTGTTTGAAAAGGCGAGCGTTTGAATGACAAACGTCGATTTTGGAAGTTTTAGGAAAAGTGGCGCGAATGCTGATTTTAACTGTTTAACTTAAGTGTCAAATGTTGACTTTTAAGAAAAGAGCGTTTGAATGTCAAACGTCGGATTTTGAAGATGATCGTTTGGATGCCAAACGTCATTTCGCTCGTTTTGAAAGAGAGTTCGAATGTCGAACTCCGATTTTGAACCGGGCGTGTCATTGTTAGCGATTTTACGGGAAAAAAGCATTAAATGATTTTGAATGTCAAAAGTCGGCTTTTAAGTTTGAAGATGAGCGTTTGGATGCCAAATGTCATTTCGCGCGTTTTGAAAGAGAGTTCGAATGTCGAACTCCGGTTTTGAACCGGGCATTACATTGTTAGCGATTTTACGGGAAAAAGGCATTAAATGATATGCGATCAACGAATCATTTTGCGACTCGGACTTTTGATAAGTAAATACTATCACGATCCAAATGGCTCGGACTTGTAAATGACAATATTTAAAGTGCGGTATCGACGGAATCAAACGACCCGGAATTGTAAAGTGCGTTCGACGAGCCAAACGGCTCGGAATTGTAAAGTTGCGTAAAAGTAAAGGATGATCAACGGATCAAACGATCCAGAATTGTAAATGACACGAAAGTAAATGACGTTCGACGGATCAAACGATCGGGAATTTGTAAATGACATAAAAAGTAACGGAACGGGGCCTGAACGCCGTTTTAACCCGAGATTACTTCTCTTACGGGAAGAGAAGAGGATCAAGGACTAAAACGTATCGGACCCCGTTAGACGGTGACGTCTACATTTCAACAACATTCGTCCGAAACAGTTGTAGCGACTGGCGCGTAAACCGAGACGGAACGAGAGTTTAAGGAGAGAGAGCACTACCTATGGCTAGGGTCGGCTCCTTTGGCTCGGTGGGTGTATACGGGATACAAAAAGGTATTTGGAACGGTGTTTTGAGGTGTTTTGGTTCATGTTTGGTTGAAACGTGGAGTTTTCACGCAAATTGAGGCAAAACGGGGCTCGGGGAAGGTTGGAAACTGGTTATGCCGTGGCTTGAGAGGATTTTGGGTGATTTTTGTTGTTGTTAAAATGCTTGATAGAGATCTGTATTTATAGGTGAAATTTGTGAAAGAGTCCGAACGGACTTAGGCTGAATTCCAGGGGGTTTTGTGAAACTTTGGAAATTGGAGGGACTTGCTGGCAATTCTGGATTGTCTGCAAAAGAGTCCGGCCGGACTTGGACTGCATATCAGGGGTATTTTAGTCTTTTCACATTAATTTTTGATTGATGTTGACAAGGAAGCTGTGGCATGCGTGCCACGTGTCCTGTGACTCACCTAGGGCATGGGATTCCGTGCCATTATCCCCGGTTTTGTCCCTTTTTAAAATAACTGTCCGAAAAATGTCCAAAACGCCCCCGGAAAGTGCCGGAAAGTGCATTTTTCAGGGAAAGTTGTACTTTTACGTGCGACGGCGTGTGTTGAGTACGCTTTGACGTTGGGATGCACGGGGGAGTCCCGGGACGTCTCGTTGGCTTGGGAACGGGGAGCTTAACGGGTTTCGGTTAACCTGGAGCGGGCCAGTTAACGAATTCCGATTAACTTCTAATGGATTTTGGCGATCCGGATTTGGGTACTTACACACACGCACCGAATGGACCCCATAATGCCAGTTCGCTTTTGAGAAGATCAAGGCATGCCTTGTGAATCCCCCAATCCTTTGCCCACCACATCGGCAAAAGCCACTATTGCTATACCTAACTGTCACAGATACATCAATTGGGGCTATGCTGGCATAGGAAAAGGAAGATTCCAAAGTTGAAAGCGCCATCTACTTTGTGAGCAGAAAACTACAAGGCAGCGAACTCAACTACTCAGTTTATGGGTAGTGGGAAAGTTGAAGCATTACATGCAGTCTCACTCAGTGCACTTGGTCTCAAGGCTGGACCCCATCAAGTACCTGTTCGACAAGCCCTCCCTCTCCATGAGATTAGCAAAGTGGTCATTCTTTCTGGATGAATACGACATCACTTATGTGACAAGAAAATCCATGAAAGGGCGGATAATGGCAGAACAATTGGCCGACTTCCCAAGTGATGAATGTCAAGGACCTCAACCTCAATTCCCCGACGATGGAATTTTTGCTCTAGAAGAAGAAAATCGCTGGCAACTCTTCTTTGATGGGGCAGCGAACAAACGGGGGAATGGAATAGAAATTCTCTTGGTCTATCCCACTGACGAACATACTCCCATAGCCATAAAGCTCAATTTTGAGGTCACTAACAATGACGCCTAGTATGAAGCTTGAATAGCCGGATTGGAGGCTGCTTTAGAAAGGAACATCAAGGAGTTGGAAGTATATGGTGACTCTGCTCTCATCATCAACCAAGTGTCCAACAGGTGGAAAACAGTTGATCCAGGTCTGCAAAAGTACCACGCCTATATGGAAGACCTCGTGGCCCAGTTCAAAGAAGTCAGCTTCCACTATCTACCCAGAGATCGCAACAGGTTCGCAGATGCCCTGGCAATACTAGCCTCTCTTGTCGAAATACCCGAAGGAAAATCAGTCAAGCCCTTCAGGGTTGGAAGAAGACAAAACCCAACCTATTGTTTTGAAATTGAAGCAGAAAATGAATCAGTGAATGACCCGTGGTATGCTCAGATCTACCAATATTTGAAAAGGGGTGAAGCCCCTTTCAAAAATGAAGTCGGGGAATACAAAGAGGGAATCAAGGCAAGAATCATGATGGCTCTGAAATGACTGGCTTCCCACTACGTCCTTTTGGGAGATACGCTATACAAAAAGCGCTATCGGGTTGCCATAGATTATTTCACCAAATGGGTCGAGGCCAAGTCTTACAAGGTCCTTAATTCCAAGAAGGTGGCCCTCTTTATCAAAGAAAACATCATGTGCAGACATGGGTTGCCAGCTGAAATAATTTCTGACAATGGCTCCCATTTTGAAGGAGAATGCGACAGATTATTGGCGGAGTTCAAAATAACTCATCACATGTTATCCCCTTATTGACCCCAAACCAATGGCGCCGTTGAAGCAGCAAACAAGACTCTAGAAAACATCATCAGGAAGATGGTTGTCCGAGGCAGAGATTGGCCAGACAAGCTCCACCTTGCCCTCTGGGGATACAGAACATCCGTCAGAACTGCCACGGGAGAAACGCCGTTTGCCCTCACTTACGGAATGGAGGTCGTTCTCCCAATCGAATTGGAAATTCCCTCACTCCGTGTGTTGTTGGAAAATCAAATCAACGAAGTCGAATGGCTCCAGAGTCGCCACAATGAGTTGGCCCTGCTAGAAGAACGTCGTTTAAAAGCCATGGAACACACCCGGGCTTACCAAGCAAGAATGGCCAAAGCCTTTGACAAGAAAGTGAAACATCGGGACATCCGAGAAGGCAACCTCATGCTAAAAGAGAAGCCTTCGACCCACGCCAATCCACTTGGCAAATGGGAGCCCATCTGGATCGGACCCTATGTAGTTCAGAAGATCTTCTCTGGAGGAGCCATGCAGCTCGCAGACTTAAATGGTAATCCTTTCGTGCATCCGGTAAACGGAGACAAGCTCCGTAGATACTATGCCTGTAGACCAAGTCATTTCCCTATCAAAAGTGCTAAAAGAGTAATACCCAACTAGGTTGAAAACCCGAAAGGGCGGCCTAGGTAAAAAACATGATTGCACTCCTCTTGTCCCTCTCTCTACCTACCCCCTCTAAAAAAATAAAAAAAAATAAATAAAAATAAAATAAAATAAAATAAAATAAAAGAAATAAATAAATAAAAATGATGAACAACTCATAGAGTCGAACTACGGAGACCTGAGCCCCTTAGTCCTTTTGCACTACAAGAAAAACGACAGTTACCGACGGAAAAATCCGTCACTAAATACCAAAAATCCGTCACTAAATTGATTTAGCGACGGATTCCCGAAAGAAAAATTCCGTTGGTAAAACGCTCGTCGGTAAATCTTTCGACGGATTACTGACGGATCTCAATCAGCTTTAGCGACGGATTTTTCCGTCGCTATTGTTTTAAAATCCGTTGGTAATTTCGTAAAATAATCGACCAATTTAAAGCATTATGCCGACGGATTAGCGACGGATTTTCCGTCGCTATTTAAATGGTCGTTTTATTTTTTGGACCAATTTAGTGACGGATTAGCGACGGATCATTCCGTTGCTATTATTAATTAAAAAAATCAATATTTTTTTTATATGCCAAATTATTGAGGCCTTTCCCGACGAATATTTCCGTCGCTACATTTGCATTTTATATTAACAATATTATATATATAAATTAAAAAATATATATTAATATTATATATATATATATATATATATATATATATATTTATATATATAATTTTTGTAAATATTTTTAAATCAGTCCCTTAAGTTCTATTATTGTCAAATCTTTCATTTAAGTTCTATTATTGTCAAATCAATCCCTTAACATATTTTATTCTCAAATCAGTCCCTTTACACACCACCATCTACACGCACACACACAAGATCTACCCAGCAAAAATCTGTATGAAAATCAATCCCTTAACATATTTGTTTATAATTCTTGTCATTGTCCATCAAAATGAGATTTTTTGAAGTGGGTATCAATCTATTGTCGACGAGGAGGTCGGGACGGCCAGTTGAACTCAAAACAAAGAACCAAGAAAAGAGGAACATGATTGATGCAACTGAAAACAAGCAAAACAATGATTTCTGGCAAATTAGCCCCAAAAGATTCCTAACATTTCTATCACCCATTGGCACGTTTAATTACCCAAAAATCAACCACATTACCTCAAATCCCAAAACAAGGTGATTCAAGAATGAATTGAACACGAGTAATTACACCAAAAATAAGAGATTCCCCATTTGCCCATTCATTGGCTTGATAGAAACTAGATTCATCTCAGAGTCAACGGGAAGATGATAAATTAAATATAGGAGCAAAGTTGGCATTGGATCGGCACGGTTAATTGCAGCAAAACAGAGGCACAAGTGTTCCTCGAGATCTGTAAGTTGATTCTGGAAATTGACATAGTTCTTTCGAAGCTGCTTTGCTACTTCCTGGATCGAATGTTTGTCTTTGCCTCTCTCCAAGCCGAATAAGAAGCTTGTCGCCCTCAACCTCAGAATGCAAACGAGCCACCAGCCGATCGATGGTGTCAAGGTCATTATGCAGGACATAAGTTCCCCTTCTTGCAGCATCGAGCTGTGCCAAACGAGAAAGCTCTTTCTTTTTTATCTTGGAGGGAAGAAATGTCGGGATTAAGGGGCATGCAACAAGAGCTACAAGTGCATGACCAAGAAGGGGTGGGGTGGTGTGGTGCCGGTGACGAGATGGGTGGTTGGGTGGTGGTTACCGGAATGGGAGGGGGCGGTAGATGGAGATTGGGAAGAGGGAGAGCCGTTCTCAACATTTAGAGAGAGAGAGAGATGAAGGAGTTAGTAAATAAGGAAGGAAGAAAGAAATTGTGAGTGTTTTGTTGGGATGATTTTGGATCATTGGATGTATATGAGTTAATGGTTTAGATTGTGTTGGGGGCTCAATCCATGTGAACATTTGTAAGTCAATCAAATAAAAATGTGTTGTGCTTTGTTAAATGAAATTTGGACTATTGGATTTAATTGTTTGTGATGTATTTAATGGTTAAGATTTAGATTGACTAGTGATTTATGTGAATATATGTGTTTCATGTGAATATAAAAGAAAAATAATAATATTAATTATTATACTCATTAATTATTATATAAAAAACTATTATTTAAGTTTTTTTTAAAGAAATGATGGTAAATAGAAATAATTCAAAATATAAATAATATTAGATAAAAAAAATATTTAAGATCTTGATAAAAAAAATACTTGATAATAATACTAGTATTAATACATAATATCAAAAAAGTAAATATTTTTATATTATATACTTTTATTTCTTTAAAAAATATTAGTAATAATACTTAATAATAATACTAATAATGATGCTATTGTTAATTATTCAATTAAATAATTGAATATATTAATAATTATTATTATATAATTAATAATACTGCTTAATAATAATATTAATAATAACTAGTAATAATACATAATATCAAAAAAGTAAATGTTTTTATATTACATAATTTCATTTGTTTATATTTTTTCTAACTTTTTATATAACTTTTTGAAAAAAACTACAATACTAAAAAATGTCCAAAATATTTATTTATATTCATAAAAAAAAAAAATTATAGGGTATAGGGTATAAAGTGTAGGGTATAGGATATATACCCTATAAGGTATAGGGTATAGGGTATACCCTATACCCTATATGGTATACCCTATACCCTATGCCCTATACCCTATACCATGTACCCTATAAGGTATACCCTATACCCTATGCCCTATAGGGTATAAATACCCTATAGGATATATGGTATAGGATATACCCTATACCCTATGCCCTATAGGGTATAGGGTATACCCTATACCCTATGCCCTATAGGGTATAGGGTATACCCTATGCCCTATAGGGTATACCCTATACCATGTACCCTATAGGGTATACCCTATGCCCTATGCCCTATACCTTATACCATGTAGGGTATAGCCTATACCCTATAGGGTATACCCTATACCCTATATCCTATGCCCTATACCTTATATCATGTACCCTATAGGGTATACCCTATACCCTATACCCTATATCCTATGCCCTATATCCTATACCATGTACCCTATAGGGTATACCCTATACCCTATGCTCTATAGGGTATATCCTATAGGGCATAGGGTATACCCTATGCCCTATACCCTATACCATGTACCCTATAGGGTATACCCTATACCTTATGCCCTATAGGGTATACCCTATAGGGTATAGGGTATACCCTATACCCTATGCCCTATAGGGTATAGGGTATACCCTATATCCTATGCCCTATAGGGTATACCATATACCCTATGCCCTATACCCTATACCATGTACCCTATAGGGTATACCCTATACCCTATGCCCTTTAGGATATACCCTATAGGGCATAAGGTATACCCTATACCCTATGCCCTATACCTTATACCTTGTACCCTATAGGGTATACCCTATACCCTATGTCCTATAGGGTATATCCCATACCCTATACCCTATGCCCTATACCCTATACCATGTACCCTATATGGTATACCCTATACCCTATGCCCTATAGGATATACCCTATAGGACATAGGTTATACCCTATACCCTATAGGGTATACCCTATACCCTATATCATATGCCCTATACCCTATACCATGTACCCTATAGGGCATACCCTATACCCTATGCCCTATAGGGTATAGGGTATACCCTATAGGATATAGGGTATACCCTATATGGCATAGGGTATAGGGTATACCCTATAGGGTATAGGGCATAGGGTATATGGTATAGGGTATACCCTATAGGGTATAGGGTATATGGTATACCCTATAGGGTATAGGGTATAAGGTATATGGTTTAGGGTATACCCTATAGGGGTATATGGTATAGGGTATATGGTATAGGGTATACCTTGTACCCTATAGGGTAGAGGGTATAGGGTATACCCTATACCCTATATGATATACCCTATACCCTATACCCTATAGGGTACAGGATATACCCTATACCATATACCCTATACCCTATACCTTATACCCTATACCATATACCCTATACCCTAAATGTATATATATTTTTATTTTTTATGAATATAAATAAATATTTTGAACATTTTTTAGTATTGAAGTTTGTTTCAAAAAGTTATATAAAAAAAGTTAGAAAAAAAATAAACAAATGAAAGTATAATAAAGATATTGTCCGTCTCTCTTTTTTCTATTATATACTTTCATTTCTTAGAAAATTCTTAACTTTTTATAAAAAAAAAAAAATCACTACTAACCAATATCTCAAATAGTTTTATTCATCCAAAAAAAAAAAAAGTATATTTGCTATTGTCCGTCCCTCTTCTAGTACAATTCATCCGTAATTAAATCCGTCACTAATCCGTCGCTAACCTAAAATATAAATTTAATAATTATTTTAAATAATTTAGCAACGACTCAAATCCGTCGGTAATAATATGTAATTAATTTACCGACGGATTTTAATCCGTCGGTAATTAAATCCGTCACTAATCGCTAACCTAAAATATAAATTTAATTATTATTTTAAATAATTTAGCAACGACTCAAATCCGTCGGTAATAATATGTAAAATCCGTCGGTAATTAAATCCGTCACTAATTCGTCGCTAACCTAAAATATAAATTTAATAATTATTTTAAATAATTTAGCAACGACTCAAATCCGTCGGTAAAAATATCCGTCGCCATTCCGTCATTAATCCGTCGGTAAAAAAGTGCGCAAATTTTTGGCGCCAAAATGGTGACGGATTAGAGACGAAATGGAATCCGTCGGCAAATCCGTCACTAAATCCGTCGGTAATCTCGTCCTAATTTCGTTTTTTTGTTTTTCACTCTAGTTCGTTGCTATTTCGTCGCTAATCCATCGGTATTAGTGACGGATTTATTTCCGTCACTAATTTCCGTCGGTATCTGTCAGTTTTCTTGTAGTGTTGTAAAAGGAGAACATAGGCAGCCGAAAACGGTGCGGTCTAAAACATAAGCAAAAATCATATTTCGTCATCAACACATTGATCAAGTCATGACTGCGTCTCGAAAAACTCTAATGCAATTCATATATTCATTATAGTTAAAAACTTTTTGATGAGTTCAAGCCCGGTCTACTCTTAAACTCGCAACTAAGCTAAAAGATAAAATAATCCATAACTAAAGACTAATGTGCCTGCAAGGATGATCAGTGGATACTCAAAGTTCTAGCCACTAGTGCTCGCGTCCCCTTCCTTCCTCCTCCGTCTTCTCCCACCGTGCCTTATGTTCTTCCTAGGCACGGGAATGATGTCCGTCCTCCTCCTCCCTAGCTTCCGCATAGGGGCCGGGTCCATCAAGCCGGCCTCTATCAGAGCTCTAGTCGCCTGGGCTTCGTCTCTGATCTCCTGCCTCCTGGGCAGCGCCGTAGGAACCATGTCTCTCTGACGTTCCACCCTCACCTCTTAATCAAGCATGTCGTCCCCGCTCCTGTCATAAGGACTAGCCCTCGCCTCGGCTCTCCTCAACACTAAAACAGGGACATCTTCTGGTCCCACCATGGCCTCACGCCTCCTCATAAGAGCCACCTGAGTCTCCCCCATATGTCTCTCATACCAATCCAAGTACCAAGTGGACAGAAAAATACGCTCCGGATGCTTGAGAAGGACTATAGGAGGGAAAACATGATACCTCCATAATTGGGAGAAGAAGGAGAACCCAGATAAGTCATCCATAGAAATGGAAAGTACCACCCGGGTAGAAATGTCATCGCAACCCTCCAAAGGAACCTGCTCCATCCCAAACTGTCGGAGAGCTAGAGCTGGAATGTAGAAGGTAGACCAACAAAGCCCCGGAAGCATGACTACCTGAGATCCATCATGGAGTGTCCTCCGAGTCTCTATCTGCCAATGCGAAATCAACCATCGGATATCCTGGGTATGGCGTTGAGCCATCCAGCGCTCCCACGAGGCCTGATCCTCGATCTCGACAGTGACCCCCCCTCCTGGCAATGGTCCACGGTCTGAATGTATGTGGAGCCTCCCGTAGGACCCCCAGCCTCTCCATCAGAGACCGGTGGCACATCCCAAAGGAACATACCATAAATAAGGACCCGATTGCACAAAGAGCAAATGCATCCCAATAACAATCACCAACCATGCCCAAGCTCCTAAACATATCCAGGAGACCAGAAATGTCAAAATAGTCGGGTCCTCGAATCATACCTCGAGCTTCCTCCGTGAAGATTTGAAGAATGCCAGATAATTTGTTGACAAAAGATATCCCTCCGGGCAAGAGAAGTGCAACCTCTTCCACCTCGGGCCCTCCGAGTAAAGCCCTGAAATCTTCAAGGGTGGGAACCATCTCATTATAAGAGAAGCAAAAGATGTGCCTCTAAGTGTCCCAAAACGCGGCGGAAGCCCTCATCAAGTCATAATCCGGGACAAGGTCCTTAAGAGACCACAAAGAATTGATTGTATACCTCTCTTCAAAGAACACCTTGTTCCCATGTATGATTTCCCGAGACCACTCCTTGTACTTGTTGAAGAAGATCATTTGCAACTCCTTTGGCAATTTAGGAGAATTCTTCATGTTTTCCATGGCTTTTTATGGTTTTGGCCGAAACTTCAGAAGAACAGAGAGGAAGATGTTTGAATTGAAGGGGAGAGATGAACCAGATCTGAGGTGAAAATTTAAATAACCTTCTCAGATGCTGTCCTTGTCCGCGCGGATGAGATTGCAGCCTCAATCTCATCCACGCGGATAAGATTGTCACCCAGTCAAAAAAAAAATCTGTTAGCAGTAAAAACTGTTGTCCCCCAATGAGGAAATGTTTCCCCAAACAGCCAAGCAGAAACAAAACTGGCACATTCCCCATTTTCCATTCAAAATCCCATTTTCCATCACATACATGCCCATATAAAACACAAAACCGGGCTCATGCAACTTGCATTCATGTACATAATTAACAAAACAAAAATACAAAAAAATATATAGTGAAACAAACAATAATGTATTAACCTAGTAGTTATTACATTCCAAAAATAGAAAAATAATGTGCATCAAATGTATGTGTTCTCTCTCTGCCCTAACAGAAACAGTCACTCACTGTCAGTCAGAATCGATGTCCGAATCAGGAACGGGATCATCCTCCCTAGAAATCTCCTTGCCGCGCCTCCGAACCCTCCGGGGAGCCGTGCTCGGTCCCTCCGCAGCTGCCTCCGGGAAAGCCATCCCCGGATCTACGTCATCTTGCTCAGCATCCGAGTAAGTATCCTCAGGATCAGCAATCACGCCTCGGTACGACACCCCGATGTCAGCAAAGAAGTCGTAATCAAAAGAGAAGGCATCAGAGCTCTGGCCGTACGTCCCCTGGGTCTGCAGGGGAGTCCCGTAATCCCCCTGCGACTCAAAGGCGCCATAACCCCCTTGGTGCGAAGAGGAGCCCTCACCGGCTCTGCCCTGTACGTAGCTCGGCCCCTCCATGCCCCCGAAGATGATGTGGTCCCGGGAAATCTCCACGCTCCTGTCCATGTAAGGAGAAGGAGAAATGTCTGCCGACTCTCTGGGCTGGGTACGGGGAGTCTCCATAGACCTCCTGCCTGGCATAGGTCCGCTGGCTGGAATAGGTGACCTCTCTCTCGCAGAGGCACTAGGCGCTAGTCGCGATGCCCTTTCGGAACCCCGAGCATTCCCCCGCGTCACAAGGTTGTGGATGAACCTCTTGGCCCCGATGACCTGGCGCAAAAGCCGATCGGCAACCCGGGCCGAGTACTGCACAAAAGAAATAAGAGCCTCAAAAAACAGTCGAAACAATGGCGTAAGATGTACATAGGCTAAGTAATCGGAATGTGGTCAGCATATACCTGAGCATTCGATTGGGGCCGGAAAGCTCACGTTGTCACCTCTGGGAGGGGTATCGGCACCCTCATCCTAACCCCCTCCTGGGTATACGAGAAGTCAGCTCGAGGAAGTCTGAGGACAGAGATCTCTTCCCTTGCCAGTAGCTGAGGCGTCTTCAGCCTGCGTCTCACAAACGCCAGATAAGGTTCCTAAGTGACATACTCCATGGCGGGCCGCCCAGCCCTAAACCACTGCCAGTTCGCTGACCCTTCCCGGGGATACATCATGTCAGCCTGAGGCTCAACCGGCGCCAGAGGGGCCATCCCTAAATCGTGCTGCCTCGTCACCCTCTCCCCCAAGTAATAGACATCGCTGGGGAGTCCCCACAAGATACACCTCATCCCTGTCCAGCGCTCGGCACCGCCCAGCTGATCAACCGCAAATCGATCCCAAGGGTAAAAATTGACCCTCTCGCTGGTCTTCGCCCCCAAAAATGGCACCATGTCCTAGTAACTCACCTTCTTCTTGGTCCTCTTCACCCTAGCATCCTCGTCCACTAAAGCATGGCTGGGTATGCAAAAAACTCTCCCTGGACATGGTCCCACGGGGCACATCCAAAGATCTTCAGAGCCCAGACTTGCACCCAACAAGGGAAACCCGTCAATACCAGAGGTGCATACACAATATGTACGAGGTATGTAAAAAAAAGAGAGAGAAGAAGAAAGAAAGAGTATACCTTCAGCGAAAACTCAAAGCAGGTCAGGGAGGTGGACGCCTTCCTGCTGTACCTATCCAGAGCAAAGTACAGCTCCGCCAAACCTGCCTCTCCCCATGCATAATCATCGATCCTATCGATGGTCGCCAAGGACCCTAGCAAAGCAAACACAGTTGTGCCCTCCGCATGCCCAAATAAAGTGCTAGAAAGGGAGAACCACAAGAAGCAGCGGGCAATCTGCTCAGCGAAGATTGTCTGATCCCCTCCCTCGTACCAAGCTATGCTCTCGGTCAGCTTCCCAACGATCACGACATACTCCATACCCATCCCCTTCCTCGGCTCGGGAACAATCCCCAGCAGATCCGTCAGCTCCCTGTCAGTATATCCATCATGCCACTCCAAGCTGAGCCCCTTGAAGGACAGGCCAGTGATAGCAGCATAGTCGGTAGGGGTCACGGTAGCCTCCCCCTAAAAGAAGTGGAACGTGTGGGTAACATCCCACCAATGCTCAATCGAAGCCAGATAGAGCCCTTTAATATTATGCAACCCCGCAAATCCTCTCAAGCACTCAACAAAGTTGTAGAGGTTAGAGGCAACCACAAGCTATCGAGGACTCCTGTAACCCTCCCTACCAGCCATGGGCAAGGCATCCTAAAGCTTCACGACCGCCTCCACGAACCCTCGAGTCTTCAGCTTGTCCAACTTGCATTGGATGACATTCGATCTCCCCTGCAGGTAAACACAGCGCGAGCATGTCAATAAAAATGGCAAACATGGCGCGAACACAAACAAAAAAAAAAAAATCCGTCCCATTTTTGGACACATTTTTCTCCATGCACTTTATTTTCATAAATCTAGCATGCATGTATTTTTTTCTCACGTTCAGTCATCATGTTATCAAACATGCATTCACAAAAACAAGTTTTCATTACAAAATCTCACATGCAAGAGTCCGTCCAAAATTCGGTAAATTTGCACGCACTTTATTTTCACATTATGTAAATTACTCATGTTTTTCACAAACAAATTGCATATTCTCACTTCCCATTCTTTCAATTAAACATATGCATCGTCAATTTCATATTCCAACAGCAAAATCAACAAAAGCCCCAAATTTTGACAATTCAAGCCCTAAATCTAGCATGAACCAATTTTGATGAAAAATCAATAAAATCAACAAAATTGAGCGCCATACCATGCGAAGATCCTCGTCGGTGGCCCAATGTTGCCACATATCAGGGTAAACTTCGTCGTTTACCGATTGCGAGAGCGTGTAATGGCGGTGCATCCTCAGCAATTCAAGCCGCTTCTCTGCAGCCTCTCTACTCACCCGACCTCGGTGGACTACGTTAGCTCCTTCCCCTCGCTCCATAGCCTCGATTTCAAAGGTTTTGACAAGGATTTTGGACAACAATGGCATTTTTCTCCCTCCTTTTTCTCTCTTCCTCTCGGCTGTTGTTTGAAAAGTATGAAGAAGACAGAAACGTCTGTCTTAATTTTTAAACCTGTCGCCCTACCGATCTGGTCCGCGTGGATAAGATCATAGGGTGAAAACCCTATTTTGCCCTTTTAATTCCTGGCACTCTGCATTCAGATCCTCAGTCTAACAGAAAGTTAACAGAAGTTAATGGAACTTAACGGAAGCCCATTCCTTTCCTCATTTTCAACCCCGACCTTCAACGTAAGCCCGACCTCTTTAACGAAACTTAACGGAAGCCCATTCATTTCCTCATTTTCAACCCCGAACTTCAACGTAAGCCCGACCTCTTCAACGAAACTTAATGGAAGCCCATTCCTTTCCTCATTTTCAACCCCGGCCTTCAACGTAAGCTCGACCTCTTCAACAAAACTTAACGGAAACCCATTCCCTTCCTCATTTTTAACCCCGACCTTCAACGTAAGCCCGACCTCTTCAATGAAACTTAACGGAAGCCCATTCCTTTCCTCATTTTCAACCCCGTCCTTCAACGTAAGCCCGACCTCTTCAGTAAAACTTAACGGAAGCCCATTCCCTTCCTCATTTTCAACCCCAGCCATCATCATAAGCCCGTACAGAGAATACATATCCCCAGCAGATAAATCCCGGCAGTCATCGTAAGCCCGAGTTTTCCCCAGCTTAGCGAACAAAGCAAGTCTGTCGTTAGTCGAGTCTGTCTTCGGCAACGCTTCCGTTAGTCGAGTCCATCTTCGGCAACACTTCCGTTAGTCGAGTCTATCTTCGGCATCGCCTCCGTTAGTCGAGTCTGTCTTCGGTAATGCCTCCGTTAGTCGAGTCTGTCTTCGGCAATGCCTCCGTTGGTTGAGTCTATCATCGGCAACTCCTCCGTTAGTCGAGTTTACCTTCGGCAACACTTCCGTTAGTCGAGTTCGTCTTCGGCAACGCCTCCGTTAGTCGAGTCCGTCTTTGGCAACACCTCCGTTAGTCGAGTTTACCCTCGGCAATGCCTCCGTTAGTCAAGTCTGCCTTCAGCAAGTCTGCCGTTAGTCGAGTCCGTCTTCGGTAACGCCTCCGTTAGTCGAGTCCCTCTTCGGCAATGCCTCTGTTATTCGAGTCCGTCTTTGGAACCGCCTCTGTTAGTCGAGTCCGCCTTCAGTAATGCCTCCGTTAGTCGAGTCCGTCTACGGCAACGCCTTCGTTAGTCGAGTCCGTCTTCGGAAGCACCTCCGTTAGTCGAGTCTACCTTCGGCAACGCCTCTGTTAGTCGAGTTTACCTTCAGCAACACCTCCGTTAGTCGAGTTTACCTTCGGCAACGCCTTCGTTAGTTGAGTACGTCTTCGGAAACACCTCCATTAGTCGATTCCATCTTCGGCAACACCTCCGTTAGTCGAGTCTACCTTCGGATATGCCTCCGTTAGTCGAGTCTGCCTTCGGCAACGCCTCCGTTAGTCGAGTTCGTCTTCGACAATGCCTCTATTAGTTGAGTCTACCTCCGGCAACGCCTCCGTTAGTCGAGTTTATCTTCGGCAATGCCTCCGTTAGTCGAGTCTACCTTCGGCAACACCTCCGTTATCTACCTTCGGCAATGCCTCCGTTAGTCGAGTCTACCTTCGGCAATGCCTCCGTTAGTCAAGTCTACCTTCGGCATCGCCTCCGTTAGTCGAGTTTACCTTCGACAATGCCTCCGTTAGTCGAGTCCGTCTTCGGTAATGCCTCTGTTAGTCGAGTCTACCTTCGGCAATGCCTCGTTAGTCGAGTTCGTCTTCGGCAACGCCTCCGTTAGTCGAGTCTACCTTTGGCAATGCCTCCGTTAGTCGAGTTTATCTTCGGCAATGCCTCCGTTAGTCGAGTTTACCTTTGGCAATGCCTCCGTTAGTCCAGTTTATCTTTGGCAACGCCTCCGTTAGTCCAGTCTACCTTTGGCAATGCCTCCGTTAGTCGAGTTTATCTTCGGCATCGCCTCCATTAGTCGAGTTTATCTTCGGCAACAAAAATGCGGTGGGGAGGTCTATTCGTTTGACCACCTTGGTCACTCCTTTCCCCCTCAAGATCTGAACTATGAGCGGCTTGATTGCCACCTGGGATACGTAGGAATCCTTTAAAAGGGTCCAGCCATCCGACCGCCTCGATCACCTCCTCACTCATCTAGGTAAAAGTTTGCCAGATTGGGATCCTCACTTTTGTCGACGACCCCACTTCCTCTGAAAGTACCGTCATCGAGGGGCTACTTTTAGTGCCCCAATCTGGGTCGTTAATGTTTCGTCAGCCTAAATTAGTGATTTATAATCATTTAGGGGCATTTTGGACATTATTTTGATAATTTGAATGAGGAAGGACCTCTTAGGTATGAGAAAGTGGCCTAGGACCTCGCTGGAAATTTGTCGTTTCCAATAAAAAAGGAATATTGACTATTTAATAAACAGCCAAAACTGCTTTCTGCACAGGACCAGACATGCTGCTGATCCCATCCGCGCGGATGAGATTGTGCCTACAATCTTATCCACGCGGATAAGATTGCATCCCAGCTAACATATAAATACAGCCCTTCTCCTCAGTTTAAAGAGGCCAAGAATTACGAAATCCTACTGTTACTCTGCCAAAATCCATTCTCAAACAGCCCTCAACACTCTCACCACTCAAATTCCACACCAAATTCAACACCAAATCCACCCCAAAACCACTCCTAAACCTTGAAACCTTCAAACCCTAAACACAAGCCCAAGAAACATTGGTAAAACCCATGTTCTCCCTTCTCAAACCTCCTTGATTCATACATTTATTCCATGCCTAAATGATGTAGTCTTACTTACTTACTTGTTGCTTATCTCCCCTCCCCCCTTTGTCCTAGGATCCAAGAGGATCTCCATGGAGTTCATCTCCATGGATGATTCTCTACAAGGGTCCACATTTTAAATTATGTATTTCCCTTGTCCCTTTACATTAACTAGTCTTTACTTGTTACTTGCTCTTTTGACCTAAAATGTGGTCATCTTGGAGTTCATCTCCATAGATGATCACTTCTAATGGTCCATATTTTTATTTTCATGCCTCTTTACATTTCTAGTCCATACTTGTTCACTTGACCTAGAATATGGTCACCTTGGAGTCCATCTCCATGGGTGACCACTTCAAATGGTCCATAATCTTTATTTTCTTGCAAATCCCCCTCCCTAGTCTAAGATGCTCACCTTGGAATTCTTTCCTTGGATAAATATCATCTAGACTTGCACAAATTAGGTCACACAAGATGTATGAGATACACTTGAGTATAGGTCTCAAGGATGGTCCTTCTTGTGACCACCTTAGAGATCTTCCTTTAAAATTTGATACATCTTGACCTATCCCTTGTTCATCAATTTACTTTCATGTCAAATCCCCTTCCCCTTTGCAAATGACATATTTTCAAGTCCTAATGTACCCCCGAGATGGCTTGATTAATTGGATTCATAACTTATGAACACTAATCAAAGTCTAGGGAAAGAGAGGACAAAATATGGATGCCGAAAATCCAAACATTTCCTTTGTTTTCTGTTTTCAGTTACATTTTCAGTTAAGTCCAGTAAATCCAGTTAAGTTTCTGGAAATTATAGTGACTAATTTAGAAACTGTAAAAAATTAAGACTACAGGTTAGCCCGCGCGGAAAAGATTGCACTACAATCTCATCCACGCGGATGACATTATCATCTGCAAACAGTTTTCCAGTTTCTGTTATTTTCAGTTTAGTCCTTGTTTTCAAACTGTTTTTCCAGTTCAGTCCCTCAGATTCAGTTTATTTCCAGAAAATCCCCTTTACTCAAACCTTTTTTTCAAAACACAGACACAAAAAGTTTCAAGTGAGGAAGACTCGTCGTACGAGGCATTCTGGGTGAACGCCAAACATTCTTCCCGGAGTGTAACGTGACCTCCGAACTCACTTCTCTAATTTTGGGCATTTTTCAAAGTTTTGGCCCCTTAAACTAAAAATGGCGTGGCGACTCCGTTGATTTTTCAAGGTCCGATAAAGATTTTTCAAACCTCCAAAAAAAAGGTTTTGTCGGGCGCCAAAGAAATCGGGTACATCACACCAAGCAACTAGTCTATTCTCAAGAAAATAACAAGTCCCACTAGTGCTTTTTCTGTCAATAGTGCAAGCTTCATAATCTGCATCTAAATAATCTACGAGATCAAAATTTGAATCTTTGTAATACCAAAGTCCAAGGTTATTTGTTCCAGAGAGATAGCGGATTATACGCTTGACTGCACTTAAATGTGCTTCTCTAGGATCTGCTTGATAGCGAGCACATACACAGACACTAAACATGATATCTGGCCTACTAGCAGTTAAATAAATTAATGAGCCAATCATACCTCGATATAGGGTTTGATCAACCTTCTTACCTTTTAGATCTTTATCTAGCTTATTTCCGGTGGCTATTGGAGTATCATATGCTTTTGCATTCTCTAGTCCAAACTTCTTTATCAACTCCTTGGTGTTTTTGGCTTGGCTGAGGAAGATTCCTTCTTCCCATTGTATGATTTGAAGCCCGAGGAAGAATGTTAATTCTCCCATCATGCTCATCTCAAACTTGCTTTTCATTATCTCTCAAAACGCTTACAAAGTAACTCATTAGTAGAACCAAAAATAATATCATCAACATATACTTGAACAAGTAGGGAATGATTATTATATTTGGCAATGAAAAGAGTTGTATCAATTTTACCACGTTTGAAGCCCTTTTATAGTAAAAATTTAGATAGAGTCTCATACCATACCCTTGGAGCTTGCTTAAGTCCATACAAAGCTTTCTAGAGTTTGTAGACATGATTTGGAAATTTGGAGTCTTCAAATCCAGACGGTTGGGCAACAAACAAGGTCTCTTGAAGTTCGCCATTGAGGAAAGCACTCTTCACGTCCATTTGATATAACTTGAACTTCTTGAAAGAGGCGTAGGCAAGGAACATTCTGATTGCTTCTAGTCTTGCAACTGGAGCAAAGGTTTCGTCGTAGTCAATTCCTTCTTCTTTCCTATATCCTTGTGCAACCAACCTTGCTTTGTTTCTGGTGATGCTTCCATTCTCATCCATTTTATTCCTGAACACCCACTTAGTTCCTATCACTCCTTGATCCTGAGGTCTAGGCACTAATGTCCAAACCTTGCATCTTTCGAACTGGTTGAGTTCCTCTTGCATAGAAATGACCCAACTGGAATCTTTGAGTGCTTCATCAATCTTCTTAGGTTCAATTTGAGATATCAAGGAAGTATGATCGTCATAGTTCGATCTCCTTATTTGAACACCGGAATACAGATCACCAATTACATTAGAGAGAGGGTGACTGCTGACTTCTCTAACCTCCAAGGGTAGGTCCGGTTGGACTGAGGTTTGCTGAAGATCTTCAATTGGAACATCATTAGATCCTTTTGCGAAGTCATGGAATGTAAGTTGACGAAGAGGTTCAATAAGCTGGATGAGTGAATTTTCAACAACTTCTTCCCTTGGGGTTGCATCTGGAGAATGAACTTCAGGTGCGGTTTGATAATTTTGGTCTGAGGGAATTTTAGTTGAGGGTGCTGGATTTTGGGGTTGAGGTTCAGGTGCGGTTTTAGAACTTTCACCTGTTTCATTATGCTCAGCAAAATCATCAGCAACATTTGGAGCCATATGTGGCTCAAGGAGAGAATGTTCATCAAAAGTAACATGGACAAACTCAACTATTTTTAAACTAGTTTTATTGAAAAAATGAAAAAATGTTTAGCATACCCAACAAAGATACCTTCATCAGCCTTGGCTCCGAATTTACCTCTATTTTCTCTTCCATTGTAGAGGATAAAGCATTTACAGCCGAAGATCTTGAAGAAAGCAATGTTGGTGGTTCTTCCTCTCTAAAGCTCATATGGAGTCTTATTGTAGGTCTTGTTGATGAGGGAGCGGTTCTGAGTGAAGCATGCTGTATTGATTGCTTCAGCCCAAAAATACTGAGGTAGCTTTACTTCAGAAATCATAGTCTTTCCAGCCTCAATCAACGTCATATTCTTTCTTTCCACAACCCCATTATGTTGTGGAACACCAGCAGTCGAGAAATTGTGATCAATCCCATGGTCATCACAATACTGAGCAACACCGTTATTTTTTAATTTTGTTCCATTTTTTTGATCTCACGCTAATGATGTCGTCTTCTTTTTTAGTCTGGAGCTGTCTAAAGAGTGAGGTTAAGATTTCATAGCAATCGTCCTTAGTAATCATCATCTCAACCCATGTATATCTTGAATAATCATCCACCACCACTAAGGTATATCTACTTCCCCTAATGCTGGCAGTGGTGACGGGTCCAAACAAATCAATGTGAAGCAGTTGTAAACATCTTGCAGTTGAGGGCGCGGTCTTGCTGGTGAAAGACGACGCGGTTTGTTTACCAAGTTGACATGCACTGCATTTCTCTGGATGGTGGTCAGCCACTTTGGGTAAACCACGAACGAGGTTTTCCCTTCCAATCTTTGCTAGACACTTGAAGTTCAAGTGGCTTAACTGCTTGTGCCATAGCCAACTATTCTCGCTCACATTTTTAGCTACAAAACAGAGATTGGTAATACTACATGCAGAATTTAGATCGATAATGTAAATATTACTCTTACAAATCCCTGTGAGTAGGGTGACTCCGGAAATGCTATCTTTGATAAAGCAATTTGAAGAAGTGAAGTTGCAAAGCATTCCTTTGTCGCAGAATTGAGAAATTGAAAGGAGGTTGTGCTTGAGTCCTTCAACAAGAGAAACCTTCTCAATGGTTAGGTTTCCTCTCCTTATTACACCATACCCAATGGTCTTGCCTTTGTTATTGTCACCAAAGGTTACAGATGGACCACTTGCTTCAATGACATCTTCGAGTAATGATCTATCTCCAGTCATATGTCTTGAGCAGCCACTGTCAAGATACCATTCATTATCCTTGGAGTGACTAGCCATTAAGGAAAGGACCTGAAAGATAAACATTTAAAACAAGGTCCTCATTATTCCTTGGGTCCTGAGGTTAGCAACCTTTAATGACCCACACCTGTTTGACAGAAGGAGATTTACTCTTCCTGGCATTGGATGTGAACCGCAAAAGTCATTCTGCAGCCTTGTGACCTAAATCATCACACACAGAACATTTATGAAAGCTATGAGCTACATGAGGTTTTACTAACTCCTTACTTTTCTCAGGATTAGCATGCGGTTTGGGAACATAGGTTTTAGCCATGACAAAGGTAGGTATCTTTGGTTTGACCGTAGTTTTTCTAGGAATGCTCTTCTTGCCTTTAAAAGCAGGAGGAGCGGTCGAAGAAGAAGCGCGGTCAGACTTGCAGTTGGCATCACCACCTACTCCACCAGATGCGGTTGAAGTAGAGGTGCGGTCAGCTGCATAAGAAACCTCCTCTGCGGTTTTATTCTCAGAATCTTTTCCTTTCATCTGAGAGTTTTTCCCAAACTGTTTCTTTGGGTAGACATAATGGAAGTTAAGTGGAGCCTTTTGTTCCTGTCCTTTACCCTTAGAAACAGCATGCTTCTCCTTAGGAATTTCTTTAGTTAGTTTCAAAATTTCCTCATCCTTTTTACAACAGGATGCACACTTCTCCTTTTCACCTGTTTGAAATTCCAGACCTTCTTTAACACTGGTCGTTTGGGAATCTATAATTTGATCCAAGGTGACTTGTGACTTAGTCCACCCATTAATGACCTTTTGGAGGTCGAGATTCTGGGCAACCAAATCATCATTCCTAAGTTGAAGTGCAGCAACCTTAGTTTCTAGGATGCGGTTTTGATCAGCAATAGGAGACATACTTTTAATTTGGTCTTTAAGATTAGAAATTTCAAACCTCATTACAGTTTTCTCCATATTCAACTGAGAGATATCATCATGAGCTAAAGCTAAAGCTTTCTTAACATTTTGAAATTTCTGGATCATCATTTTAGCTTCCTTGAACATCCTTTCATGTTCCATGGGAGAAACTTCTTCCACCACCTTTTTCAAAATTTTCTTCTTTGGAATTACTTTTGAAGGTGGAGCATTTGTAGGAGGAAAAATAGGACGTGAATACGAACAATTTCCTATCTTAACATTAGGAGTAAGTTTGACATCATCATCCAATTTAAATTTGGAAATCTTTATAGAAACCTCTTCATCCTCCATATCTAGCGACTCGATTGACTCAGCATCTGAATCATCGGAAGCATCTGCAACTAAGCAGAGATTAACCTCTTTGGTTTCATCTTCACTTCCCTCATCAGAATCTGTTTCAATCCAGGTAGCTAACTCCTTTGAATTCTCTTCCTCTTCAGTAATCATTCCCTTGCGATGAGAAAATTTCGCAGGAGAGGTTTTCTTTTTCATATATTCAAATCTTGGCTGTGGACACTCAGATGCAAAGTGACCAGGTTTCCTACAGTTGTAGCAAACTAGATCACCCTTTATCTTTGTATCAACAGACTTGGAAAAAGTTGCTGGAGGTTTGCCTTTAGAAAATGATTTTGTGAAAGGTTTTGAAGATTTTCTAAATTTTTGAAATCTTTTCACAAACATGGCAAAATCATCATCATCCATTTCGATGAGTGATGCGGTTGATATGGAAGATTCAGCGGTTTGATTGGATGTGGTTGGTTTCTCCTCATGTTCAACGACGGACATGGAAAGTGATTTGGTTTTCCCTTCAACCTCTTCAATGTGATTTAATTTAAGCTTATAGACTCTAAGGTTTGCATACAAGTTACTTAATGACCAAGTATTCAAAACTTTAGAATCTTGTAGAGAAGTGTCTTTATTAACCCATCTCAAACCTAAAGCAGCTAGAAAAGTCATATTGACTTCTTTATCAGTTAAAGTTTTGCCGAGAGATCTACATGCATTAACTACCTCAACATAGCAATCGTAGGTCTGGCGCAAGGTTTCGTTGGATTTTCTGTTGAAATTGTTGTAGGATCTTTCAACAGCATATAATTTGTTCTCCTTGCATAGATCGTCACCTTCGAGGTAGCTCTATATGGCATCCCACATCTGCTTTGCGGTTATTGAATACATCACCTTTTGAAGGGTTGATACGGGAAGGGTTCCAGAAATGATGTGCCTTGCTTTACTGTCTAAGGCACCTAATCTTTTCTCTTCATCAGACCACTCAGATTTTGGCTTTTGGACTTCTGGAATTTTTGCACTAGTGGTTGGATTGGTGTTGGCCTTCATGGGAATGAACGGGCCATTGGTCACGCATTCCACCAGCATCTCATCAATAGTCTCCAAATGAATAAGCATTCGGACTTTCCAGATGTCGAAGTGGTCTACGTCCAAAATGAGAATGTGTGAATAGTTAACAGTTGTCATTGTTTTTGAGTTTGCCATATTAATTGACACACAAGCTGTTAAGCTTGAAAAACTGTGGTTTTATAAATGTGTTTGCTCTGATACCACTTGTTGGTCCCAAACGTGGCAACAAGGGTGAAAAACAGCTAGAGGGGGTGAATAGTTGTTACAAATTTTTCGCCCTCTTTTAAAACTAAACCTCTTGGCTTACAAAACCGCTTGCAGTGAATAAGAAACTGCAAGTAGAGTTGCAAAATGCACAGTGGAATATTAAAGTTATAAAGCGGTTTTAGAGGTGCAATTTTGCAATGCAGTTTTCAGTGCGTGTTGGGTATGCATGTTTTAACCCTCCTGTTTTGTATTAGATTTGATTGATACCATAACCTCCTGTCTATTTTAAGGACTTTAGGACCCTATGTAATGAAGCTTAGACTTCAATTTTTTAGCTAAGTCCATTTTATAGAATAGGTTACATTTAGGCTTGAAGACTGGCACAAGACTCATTGGAAGCAAGGTTGCAGTTCCAGCAGTATTCAAAAGCGCCCTATGAACCGCACTTGTAAACCGCAAGTGTAGTTCTACCTTGAATCTGCCTTTTGAACCAACCGCATGCAACCGCCCTTAAACCGCATCTGTGTAGTTCATATGCAACCGCATCCAAGCAACCTCCTGGTGTAGCAAAACCGCATGTTCCTAACCACGTCTCACCAACCGCATCCAATGATTGGCTACTTGAAGTGAACCACCTTTTATCCGTTGGAATCCACGTCAGCAATATCAAAAGTCAACCACCAAATTTTGTCACGTGATTCAGTGTCAGAGAAGATCTGCAAGGATCTTGAAAAGGTGACAGGTGTCCTAACCTCATTGCTTGCAGCTGGAGCCTGATCAGCTTTATCTGCGGCGAGTACCAAAGGACAAAAGTGGGTCTTTGTGGACCAATAGGATTGCATCAAGTACTGTCCTTACAACAGCTGTATCCAACGGCTAGTTTCTTGATGCTTGGGTATAAATACCCCTAATCTTCACCATTTGAATTTTGCTTGAAAAATTGAGAAGTGCTGTGTTCATAGAAGCTGAAGCTCTGCCTAGAAATTGTTCAACCCTTTGAATCTTCATCTTCATACTTCAAGAAATATTCCTAGCCAGAAAATCAAGCCTTAACACATTCAAGAATCATTGAGCTCTACATCTCACAGATTTAAAGAGCCTTGATCTTGTTCTCACACACACACCTCATTTGTTCTAATCACATAGATTAAACACTTGAGATACACTCGTTATAGTTTTGGATTTGTTCTTCATAGAAAAGATTTTATTGTACTTTGTAATCTCTCAATACTTAATATAGAATCTCTCTTAGAAATCCAAGACTAACCATCTTGGTAGTGGACGTAGATCGTTTATCGATTGAACCACTCCAAATAACGTGTTCTTACTTACTGCATTTATATTTCTTGTGCTTACTAATTATTTATCTTTGTCTCTGTTTGATCTTTATTTAGTTATCCATTATTGTGAAATAGTGTGTGGAGTTAACAAAGTCAAAACCACACGCGTTTGTAAAACTGCACTTACCAAAACCGCATATCAAAACCGCATTTTACAAACCGCCTCTAAAACCGCTTTACACTCTATAATTCCATTTGTGCATTTTACACCATCACTTGCGATCTGTTATCAGCTGCAAGAGGATTTTGTAAGCAAGAGGTTTAGTTTTTATTAGAGGGCGAAAAATTTTAAACGACTATTCACCCCCTCTATTTGTATTTTCACCCTTGTTTCCACCTTTGGGACCAACAAGTGGTATCGAGCTAACACATTTTAAAACCACTTTGTTTTCAAGCTTAACGACTTGTGTGCCGATTCGATATGGCAAACACAAAGACAATGACTACGTTAACTATTCACTCATTCCAATCTTGGACGAAGACCACTTTGACATCTGGAAGTGCCGAATGCTTATTCATTTGGAAACTATAGATGAAATCTTGGTGGAGTGCGTGATCAATGGCCCGTTAGTTCCAATGAAGGCCAACACGAGATGCAACCACCGGTGCAACAATTCCAGAGGTCAAAAAGCCAAAAGAAGAGTGGTCGGATGAAGAGAAGAGATTGGTTGCCTTGGACGACAAGGCTAGGCACATCATTTTTGGAACCCTCCCCGTATCAACTCTACGAAAGTGATGTACCTCAAAACCGCAGCGAGATGTGGGATGTCATTGAGAGCTACCTCGAAGGTGATGATGAATGCATGGAAACCAAATTATATCTTTGTTGAAAGATCATACAACAACTTCAACGAGAAAATCCAACGAAACCTTGCGTCAAACCTACGGCCAGATATGTTGAGGTAGTTAATGCTTGTAGATCTCTTGGCAAAACTTTAACCGATAAGGAAATCAATATGACTTTCCTATACGCTTTAGGTTCTAAATGGGTAAATAAGGCTACCTCTTTAGAAGACTCCAAAGTTAAGGGTACTTGGTCGTTAAGTAACTTGTACGCCAATCTTAGAGTCTATGAATTAAAATTAAATCATATTGAAGAGATTGAAGGAAAAACCAAATCGCTTTCCATGTCCGTAGTGGAACAAGAGGAGAAACCATCTACATCCAACCAAACCGCTGATCCTTCCATATCAACCTCATCACTCATCGAGATGGATGATGATGATTTTGCCATGTTTGTGAAAAGATTCCAAAAATTTAGAAAATCCTCAAAACCTTTCACAAAATCATTTTCAAAAGGCAAACCTCTGCAACGTTTTCTAAAGTTTGGAGATACAAAGAAAAGGAGTGATCTAGTTTGCTACAATTGTAGAAAACTGGTCACTTTGCATCCGAGTGTCCATGGCCTAAATATGAATACATGAAAAAGAAAACCTCTCTGCTGCGAAATTTTCTCGTCGCAAGGGAATGGTTCTTTGAGGAGGAAGAGAATTCCAAGGAATTAGCAACTTGGATTGAAGCAGTTCGATGATGGAAGTGATGATGAAACCGAAGAGGTTAATCTACGCTTAGTTGCGGATGCTTAGATGAATCGGATTACGAGTCGATCGAGTTGCAAGATATGGAAGAAAAGGAGGTTTCTACAAAACTTCCAAATTTTAAATTGGATGATGATATCAAACTTACTCCTAGCATTAAGATAGGAAATTGCTCGTATTCACGTCCCATTTTCCTCCTACAAATGCTCCACCTTCAAAAACTATTCCAAAGAAGAAAATTTTGAAAAAGGTGGTGGAAGAGGTTTCTCCCATGGAACATGAAAGGATGTTGAGGAAAGCTGAAATGGTGATCCATCGGTTCTCAAATCTTAAGAAAGCCTTAAGCTTAGCTCATGATGAACTTAATGCATGCAAGACGGAGAAAGCGTGATGAGGTCTAAAATTTCTAATCTTAAGGACCAAATCAAGCAGATGACTCCTCTTCTTTGATCAAAACCGCATCCTTGAAACTAAGGTTCTTTGCACTTAACTCGGGAATGATGACTTGGTAACCCAAATCGACGATCGCCAAAAGATTATTGATTCGTGGCTCAAGTCTCAATCCACCAAGGATAAAATCATGGACTTCCAAGTTCCTCCTGGAACTAAGGATGGTCTAGGGTTTGGATACGAGGAAGAGGAGAAGTGTGCATCCTCGAGTGAAAAGGATGAGGAATTTCGAGAACTAACTAAAGAAATTCCCGAGGAGAAGCATGCTAAGGGTAAGGGTAAAGCAAGACAAGTAAATTATGTCTACCCTAAAGGAAAGCAATATGGGAAGAATTACGTGTTAAAACCTAAGAATTACGTGGAAGCACTGAAGAGGAAATGGCTTATGGAATTGGTAGAATCCACTGCTCCAACCGCTTACGGTGGAAAAGGCGGTTCTGCTAACTCTAGGTCTGACCAGCGTCTCTTCTTCGATCGCTCCTCCTGCCTTCAAAAGCAAGAATAGCGTTCCCAGAAAATACGTGGTCAAACCAAAGCCTGTTCCCTTTATCTCAGCCGGACTCTTAGCTGGAACTGCACCTCCCAAACCGCTTCCTTGTCCCAAACTGCATGCAACTCCTAAGAAGAATAAGGAGTTAGTAACACCTCATGATGCTTGTAGCTTTTATAAATGTTCTGTGTGTGATGGTTTAGGTCACAAGGCTGCGAGAATGCCTTTTGCGGTTCACACCCAATGCCGGGAAGAGCAAATCTCCTTGTCCAAACGGGTGTGGGTCGTAAAGGGTTGCTAACTTCGGGACCCAAGGAATAAAGGGGACCTCGTTCTTAATGTTTACATTTCAGGTCCTCTGCTTCATGGCTGGTCACTCCAAGGATAATGAATGGTATCTTGACAGTGGCTGCTCAAGACATATGACTGGAGATAGATCATTACTTGAAGATGTCATTGAAGCAAGTGATCCGTCTGTAACCTTTGGTGACAACAACAAAGGCAAGACCATTGGATATGGCATTATAAGGAGAGGAAACCTAACCATTGAGAAGGTTTATCTTGTTGAAGGACTCAAGCACAACCTCCTTTCAATTTCTCAATTTTGCGACAAAGGAATGCTTTGCAACTTCACATCATCAAACTGCTTTATCAAAGATAGCATTTCCGGCGTCACTCTACTCATAGGGATTCGTAAGAGTAATATTTACATTATTGATCTAAATTCTGCATGTAGTATTACTAATCTCTGTTTTGTAGCTAAGAATGTGAGCGAAAATAGTTGGCTATGGCACAAGAGGTTGAGCCACTTGAACTTCAAGTATCTTGCAAAGATTGGTAGGGAAAACCTCGTTCGTGGTTTACCCAAAGTGGCTGACCACCATCCAGAGAAATGCAGTGCATGCCAGCTTGGTAAGCAGTCCGCGTCATCTTTCACCAGCAAGACCGCTCCATCAACTTCAAGATGCTTACAACTGCTTCACATAGATTTGTTTAGACCCGTAACCACTGCCAGTATTGGAGGAAATAGATATAATTTAGTGGTGGTGGATGATTACTCAAGATATACGTGGGTTGAGATGATGATTTCCAAAGATGACTGCTATGAGATTCTCACCGCACTTTTTAGACGGCTCCAAACTCAAAAAGAAGATGACATCGTTAGTGTTCGATCAGATAATGGAACAGAATTTAAGAACAACGGTGTTGCTCAGTATTGTGATGACCATGGGATTGATCACAATTTTTCAACCGCTGGTGTTCCACAACAAAATGGGGTTGTGGAAAGGAAGAATAGGACGTTGATTGAAATTTGGAAAGACAATGATATTTGAAGCGAAGCTACCTCAGTATTTTTGGGCTGAAGCAATCAATACCGCATGCTTCACTCAGAACCTCTCCCTCATCAACAAAACCTATAACAAGACTCCCTATGAGCTTTGGCGAGGAAGAACCCCCAACATTGCATTCTTCAAGATCTTTGGCTGCAAATGTTTTGTCCTCTACAACGGAAGAGAAAATAGAGGTAAATTCGGAGCCAAGGCCGACGAAGGTATTTTTGTTGGGTATGCTAAACATTCTAAAGCTTTTCGTGTTTTCAATAAAACTAGTTTAAAAATAGTTGAGTCTGTCCATGTTACTTTTGATGAGCATTATCTCCTTGAGCCACATTTGGCTCCAAATGTTGCTGATGATTTTGTTGAGCATAATGAACCAGGTGAACCATCTCAAACCGCACCTGAACCTCAACCGCAAAATCCAGCACCCTCAACTGAAATTCCCTCAAACCGCACCTTTGAAACCGCACCTGAAGTTCCTACTCCAGATGAAACTTCTAGGGAAGAAGAAGTTGAAAATTCCCCTATCCAGCTTATAGAACCTCTTCATCAACTTACATTCCATGACTTCGCTGAAGGAACTAACGACGTTCCAATTGAAGATCTTCAGCAAACCTCAGTCCAACCAGACTTACCCCCAGAGGTTCGTGAAGTCAGCAGTCACCCCCTCACAAATGTGATTGGTGATCTGTTTTCCGGTGTTCAAACAAGGAGATCGAACTATGACGAGCATACTTCACTTTTGTCTCAAGTTGAACCCAAGAAGATTGATGAAGCACTCCAAGATTCCAGTTGGGTTGTTGCTATGCAAGAAGAACTCAACCAGTTTGAAAGATGCAAGGTCTGGACTTTGGTGCCTAGACCTCAGGATCAAGGAGTGATAGGAACTAAGTGGGTATTTAGGAATAAGATGGACGAGAATGGAAGCATTACTAGGAATAAAGCAAGGTTGGTTGCACAAGGATATAGGCAAGAAGAAGGAATTGATTATGATGAAACCTTTGCTCCAGTTGCAAGATTGGAAGCTATCAGAATCTTCTTAGCCTACGCCTCTTTTAAGCGTTTCAAGTTATATCAAATGGACGTAAAGAGTGCATTCCTCAACGGTGAACTGCAAGAGACTGTGTATGTTGCCCAACCACCTGGATTTGAAGACTCCAAATTTCCCAATCATGTCTACAAACTCCAGAAAGCTTTGTATGGACTTAAGCAAGCTCCAAGGGCATGGTATGAGACTCTTTCTAAATTTTTACTAGAAAAAGGATTTAAACGTGGTAAAATCGATACAACTCTTTTTATTGCCAAATATAATGAGCATACTTTACTTGTTCAAATATATGTCGATGATATTATTTTTGGTTCTACTAATGAGTTACTTTGTAAGCGTTTCGAAAAGCTAATGAAAAGCAAGTTTGAGATGAGCATGATGGGAGAATTAACATTCTTCCTCGGGCTTCAAATCAAGCAATGCGAAGAAGGTATCTTCATCAGCCAAGCCAAGTACACCAAGGAGTTGATAAAGAAGTTTGGATTAGAAAATGCTAAAGCATATGATACTCCTATGGCCACCGGCAATAAGCTAGATAAGGATCTCAAAGGTAAGAAAGTTGATCAGACTTTATATCGAGGTATGATCGGCTCATTACTTTACTTAACTGCTAGTAGGCCAGATATCATGTTTAGTGTCTGTGTATGTGCTCGCTATCAAGCAGATCCTAGAGAAGCACATCTTATTGCAGTCAAGCGTATAATCCGCTATTTATCTGGAACCACTAACCTTGGACTTTGGTATTCCAAAGATTCGAACTTCGATCTTGTAGGTTATTCAGATGCAGATTATGCAGCTTGTACTATTGACAGAAAAAGCACTAGTGGTACTTGTCATTTCCTCGGGAATAGACTAGTTGCTTGGGCCAGCAAGAAGCAAGCCTCAGTTTCAGTGTCTACCACAGAGGCTGAGTATATTGCTGCTGGTAGTTGTTGCTGTCAAATCCTTTGGATGAAGCAGCAGTTGGTGGACTATGGAATTGAAGAAGGAAATTGCCCGATCATGTGCGACAACACTTCAACAATTTCAGTCTCTAACAACCCTGTCATGCATTCCAAGACCAAGCATATTGATATCAAGTATCATTTCCTCAAAGACCATGTGGAGAAGAGGAATATCCATTTAGAGTATGTGGGGACAGATAATCAGATTGCTGACATCCTCACCAAGGCTCTTGACTCCAAGAGGTTTTCCTTCCTCAGAGGAGAAATGAGTATGCTTGAACTTAAATAAATTCCATTCTTTTTATTAACTAACTTGGTTGTTGAGTATAGTTTCAATTCCACTGTTGAACCGCGTGTACCAAACCGCAAGGATGTCCAACCGCACTGCAGCCAACCGCTTCACTCAAACCGCATGCTGCAGCTCAACCGCTTGGACCTCAACCGCGTTTCAACTTGGAGTAATTTCTAACTTTTGCTTATGTTAAAAAAAAAAAAAAAAAAAAAAAAACTGTTCAAATTCTTTTTATTTATTTTTCAGTCCTTATCTTTTCTCTTTAAGGGTTTATTTGCAAATGTTTTTCCCACGAAAATTTAAATTTTAAGAGCATTCAATGCAAAGGGAACATTAGCATTAAATGGCCTTCACGTCAGCCGTCATTGGTTGATGAGATGAAGCTGAAAGGGTGCTAATTTGCAATGATTCACTGAGTTGGTGAAGCTAATGTGTCCTTTCAACTGCCAAACCCTAATTCTTTCCTATAAATAGAAGACATATCTTACCTTTTCAAACTTTACGAACTGTCTTCTCTGACCTTGTACCTTCAAGTGTCAGTTTCTTCACCAAACCCTTCTTCTCTCTCTTCGTAATCTGCTTAAATTTCTAAGTTTTTCTTCTTCAATGGCTCCCAAACAACCCATCGAAGACATGGTATGATTTCTAAAACCCTAATCTTCTTAATTTTCTGCAAATCATACTCTTGAACTGCCATTGTTGAATGTTCTTAAGTTTCGAAGAACATGAACTGAGTTTTGCCTCTAAATGCTTTATTTCTTGATCATTTTGCATGAAATTTGTTGGGTTTTGTTCGGAATCTTGCCTAGATTAAAATTATATACTTTATTTCACGATCTACACTTGATTTGGGTACTGATTTTGAATTTTAAACTTCTTAAGTTTCGAAACCCATTTCTGTATTTTTGCATTTTCTGGGTAATTATGAGTAAAGTAGAAGATTTTATTGTTATATTGATAATCTACTGCTCAATGTGATCATTTTGACATGTTATTTGTTCATTTTGGTTAACATTTTTCAAATCTCTGTTCTTGGTGTTCTTCGTGTTCTTCATGCATTCATGTGACTGTTCATCTCCATTTTCAGAAAAGTTCTTATGTTTTGGCTTGACTTAATTTTCAAACTTGTTTTTCCATACTTAGAAAATTTCTGAAAATTTTACCTTGTTGCATGTTTGAACCGCATGCCTTTGAACCACTTCATTCAAAACCGCATGCTATGTTTTGAAACCGCACTTATAGTTGCTTAATTCTTGTTTCAAAACCGCATCTCTGAACCGCATGTTTTTCACTTCTAAACCGCATGCTAGAAAATTACTTAAGTTTTACTAAGTATATAGGCTGGACACCATAAATTTCCTCTCTAAGCACCGCTTGCAGTGTGGGATAATTTTGGATTACAATGCCACGTACTAAGTATAGACTTTTGTGTTTTTCTTATTAGTTTCCTACCTGTGTTCACAGTTTCATTGTGGTTGGAAATCTTCATTTCCAAAACCGCACTATTGCCAACCGCATGTATGCCCCAACCGCATATGAACTATGAATTTCCTAATGTGTTCTAACTTGTGTGTTTTATTTGTAGAATACCAAGTATTTCCTACCAGGTTGGGAGATAAATGAAACTGAGTTGCGGTCTGATGCTCTGGGAAGAGAGATGATGAGGAAGATGCAAGCACGGAATCCTTCCCTATTCAACAAAAATCAAACCTATACCATCCCCTCCTTCATTGACCAGTTCTATGAAACCGCGGTGAAAGGAGAGGCGATTTGTACGATGGTAGCAAGATCCCCAATTTGGTGGGAGAAGTTGAAGGATTCGAGTCTCCATAGACTACTTGGACATCGGGAGCACTTACGATTTTCATGTATCTGGTGCTCCAGGTTGAAGTTTCTCGGGAGGTCCAAGATGCTACTGTTCAACTCGACAGAAAGCTAGATTCTCTTGCTGGCCATTATAAGACTACGCCACGAAGAGATTTTGGTGAGATGATGAGCCACCTGTGCTACCTTGTTGGGAAGTCTGTTTGTGGGAAGACTGGCAACCACAACAACTTTACCTCTCATCAATGGCAATACTGATGTGCCATCTACAACGGCATGAAGCTTCATTGGCCCAAGATCTTGATGAGAGAGATTGCCAGCAGCATAGATGCGTATCAGCTGAAGGTTAAGAATGAGAAGATAAGGTGGAGACCTTTTGGGAGAGTGCTGACCGCAATATTTGGGAACTTTCAGCATTTGGAGGATCTTAGGATTGCCACCCCAGAATTATGTGTCGATTGGGGTGTTGAAGAATCCTTTGGCCTAAAAGCTATGCATTCCTTCAGAAGATCTTTTGGGGATGATGATTATAAGGCCATATATGATGCTGATACCTCCCAGAACAAGGAAATGTATGTTCAAATGAACCCTGCTACTGCTTCAACCGCACTGGGAAAAGCAATAAAGAAGGCCTCAAGGAAGAGGAAGGCCCCTGCAGAACCACTCCCTAAGCCAACCTCAACCGCACCCTCTCAACCGCGTGGATCAGCTTGTGCAGGCCCAAGCCAGAAGAAGCCTAGGAAAGAAAAGGAGAAAAAGAAGATGTCCCTCATTGATGAGGATGACGAAGAAGAGGATGAGGATAATGCCATTGCTCCATTAGTGGCCAGGGCTAGAAAGGCCAAGCAGACTCAGATTGATCTGGCCAAGATGACTGATGAGGAGCTGTCAATCTTTTACAAAACTGAATTTGAGAGACTTGAAAGGGAAAGGGCTGAGAGGGAAGCTGCTAAAGGAAAATCCAAGGATCCAATTCCCCAACCGCCTCCTTCTAAACCGCCCCAAACCTAACCGCTTATTCAAACCCCTCCTCAACCTCCCATCCATTCCCATCAGCCATCCCCTGAAAAATCCCCTGCAAAAGCACCAACTCCTGAACCGCTCTCTCCTCCTCAACCGCAAAGAGCTGCAACCGCTCAGGGGGAGAAACCAAAAAGGGTTAAGCAGATTGCCCAGAAAAGGACCCCTATCAAAGGCCCCAAACGCTTTCTGAAATTGTCACAGCTTGAATCACAAGTGATATCCAAGGTGATAACAGCACCAACGATAGCATTTGGGATGGCACACACACACACTTCGAAAATAAAACAATTTTGTAAAAGAGTTTGCAGCGGAATAAAACACCAAAATTGTTTTTCTCAAGTTATATAAATATAACTTGAGAGTGCCTCTTAGGCAAGACTTTATAATCACTATGAATGAATTTACAAAGCCGAAAGTTCCCTATAGCTATATCTATTTTGAGCTCTATGGAACAAGAGATAAAGAACGGAATCCTATCCTAGCCTTCACACACCTTGATACCAAAGTAATCAAGTGCGAAATTACAAGGGAGAAAGGATTTAAAAAGAACCAAACAAAGAACTCTATCTCTAAGCTTTTCGAAGGTGTGAATGTGATGAAATAATTGGCATGTCTTCAAATAAACCTTCCAAGCTTATTTATAGTCTTCAAATACTTGAAGGCTACTCCAATAACAGCCTTGGGGCTGGTCTTGCACGTGGAGGAAGTGTAGGGAGAGTGGGTTAATTTGTTTCCACAATTCTAGCTCCCACTTCCTAATTTGTAGCAACCGAGTTGTTGAATCCTCAAGCCATGCTTCCACGCCTTGTACTCCCTTGCTTTATCATCCTTGTACCTCTTTTATAATTCAGCAACAACCTTTGACAAAGTCCACATACATGTTGTTGTTGAATGCCAAAGTTACGAATTAATACATAAAATGTATTAATTCTTTTCTTCCAATTTCCACACGTGTCTAGCTCCTTCTTTGATGCTATTGCACCTGAAATACAACCATAAACCATAGACTATACAGACCATATTAGCACGTTAGTCCATTAAATAACAAACAAGAAATATACAACTATATAATTTTCAGTCCAGGATATCATCTGCGATATCACTTGGGAAATCATCTACGATATCACCTGCAGATTACACTAACAATCACCCCTTAGTTGGATATTTCTTTCCAAACTTAATGTCTTCTGTCCTGTAGGATAAGTCTATATACAAATGTACAGAGCATAGACCATAGAATAATATCTCCACAAAAATTAACTCCCCCTTAATCAAGGAGCTAATCCTAAACAATGATTTATCATAATAAACTAATTTATTTCAAACTTTAAAAAGTTTTCGAAATAAACTAAGTAACCATTAAAAACCATAACCATTGTAGCAAAATATCATCCAAAAACTTAGCAAAAAACAACCTAGCAGTTTAAGTTATTAACAAACCAACTAAAGTGTTTTAGCAAAAATAAACAAAATAAAAGTAAATTGTTTAAAGAACCACCACATCACCAAAATAAAAACATTGTTTGTAGGACCACCACAAAAATAGTCACCCATATGATAGCGGCAACATAAACCTTCAGGTTTATCAACCTTAAGGTTCAGCTTTCTTCTTCTTCAAACTCCTCTTCTTCCTCCTGATCTCCTTCCCTATCACTTCCACCATCACTTGGGCCAGCACTGGTGGTAGCACCTGCAGTAGCACCAGCTCCAGAAGTTCCAGCAGCAGCAGATCCTCCCCCTGTTTGGGAAGAAATTTCATCAATAAAAGCATACATTACACCTTAGCTTAGCCCATCCCTCAGCAAGTTCTCCTATTGCACTTGATTGTTTGTGCGGGAAGTTGAGAGCTGTAGCCTTTGGGATTGATGGTCCAGAGTTGCCCAAAAGATTCATCATGTTGTTCGAATACTTGCGGCATCAGTTCCTGCAAAAGTATGAGGGGCAACACCTGGGGAAGCACTTGGGGTATCACGTGAGATAGCACTGGGAGGAGCAGGGGTTGTTTCATCAGATTTGTTCCAAGGAAGATCTTTTGTATACCTTTTACCCTTTTTCAGTTGTTGATCAACGGTATAGTACTCAGGTTCAGTGGTAAAAACATCAGAGGCTTCAATGGGCAAGGATTGAAATACCAAAACTTTGAAGATTAGAGAAGGATAGGGGAAAAAGCTGATGTTCTCTTCCTTTTTTCTACCCCATGAAGCTAAGTGTTTAAACACTAATCTTCCAAAGTTAATCCTTAAATTTTTACCCAATCTATACAACACATTCGCATGCTCCAAAGTCACAATAGTTTCATTAGTTGTAGGAAGCCAATTGAAGATGCACGGTTGTGTAGTACGGAATAGAGAGAAGATAATCTAGAAGCATGAAGTTTCTCTTTCAAAGGCCAAGGCTGAGTTTGTTGTGAGTGAGCAATTTTACCATTTCATCTCTATTGACCCTAATGCTCTCATCATCTACATTAGGGAGGCCTAAAACTTTGTTAATCGGGCGGGAGTAAAAGAATAGACTCTTCCCCTAACAAACACTTTTCCATATTTAGCAGACCCTTCATCATCCAAATGAGCATGCAAATTGGCAAAGAAATTGCGAATAACACTCTCAACAAAAACCGATGCATGATTATTAGCATTAATAAAATTCTGTCCTTTAAAAAGCTGAACCACTCCTTCCTTTTCCAATGACCCTCATCAATGTGCTTCTCTTTTAAAATTCTCTTACTTAGACTATTCAACCAAAGTTCCATATTTTCCTTGTTATAATACTCCCAAGTAAGAAAAGGTTTTGGAAAAGCTTTATCCTCTTCGGTTTGAGTAACCTCATCACCGGAATTATCACTAGAGGAATGTTTAGGAACAGAAGAGGGGGCAAGTGTTACCTCGAGATGATATCCTCTTCTTGCTAGCACTTCGGTAGCACTCACGGTTTGCCCTTGGCCTTCTTTTCGATAATCAGAGAGAGTCTCCTCTTCATCACCATCTACCCAAGCATCAAATGAGTCCACATAAGGCTCCTTTTCCTTGTTTGCTTCAAAGTTCTCATCACTCACATGGGGTGAGGACACATCAATAGAGCTTTCTGAGACTTCAACTGGATCAAGAGAGGTATTTGAAGTTGCCTTGGACCTGATTGATCTAATGCGGTTGGAAGACCTCCTTTTTGCGATTTGGGGAGACAGTTTGGCAGTTGGGGCTTTCCTCTTCCTTTTTGGCTCGGTAGGGATGAGAGTCACCTTAGGAATGCCTTGATCAAACGAGGTAATGGGGCCAGAGGTAGGAACAATCGCCATTGTTGGTGGAGAAGAGCTTGGAGTGATCATTGGGGAAGTTTCCATGGCCACGCGAGATGCCACGGAAGGAGCAATGCTAGGTGAGATGTCCATTTGGTCCGTGTGGGAAGGTTCGGTACTAGCTTTGGATGGAGATGCCATGGAGATTTGAGGGAATTTTTGGAACGTATTTTTGACCTAGAATTTTTGGGAGAGAAGAAGACGCTGGAAGGAGGGTTTTAGAGAGAGGAGAGGGTAACGTATAGAGAGAGAGACGGAGGAGGTTGAGAGAAAATAGGAAATAAAAGATTAAATGGGGAACAAACTCTTAATTTGATTTGACATTTAAAAGCTTATCTAATCTACCCCTATTTATTCTCAAACTAATCCCTATCCACACAAACCGAATTAAACCCTAACCACTCCCTTTTAAACCTCAACTCTTTTTAAATAAAAACAACACGGTTGCAACATTTAAAAAATAATTTTTTTTTTTTTTTTAAGTAAAAACGTAAAAAACAAAAAATAAGTAAACTAAATAATTTGTAACTAAGCCCAAAACATTATATGCACAAATTAAATAAATAAGGGTTAGTTACTTAATTAAGTTTACCAAAAATAAAGGAAACTTGTTGAAGACGTTTTCAAAATCGTAAACTCTTTAATTAAAAAGACTTTCAGATTTTGAGAAATTAATCAACAATATTTCGAAAATAAGAAAATAAAAAAACTAATATAGCACACACTAATGTGTTAAGGCAATGATGGTAACACGTAGGATAACACATATGATATAAAACCCCTTGATAAATATTTTTTTCAGTTTCAAACACTTGAGGCATAACAAGCTGAGCATTTTTCATGCACTTTAGGCATTATATGCCTATATATAATTTTTTAAGTACATTGCTTGTTAAACACGTCTCAATACACTTCTTTAAACAAGAAAGCAACGTAGTAACGAGCTCCGTGCTTCAAGTTATATTTCAAGTGTAGAGACCAAGTGATCTATGCCTTTCAAGTAGGGTACACTGTAGTAGCGAACTCCATGTCCCTAATACTTAGCATAAATCACCTCATACCTTCTCATTGGCAAGAGTACATCGTTGCAGCGAACACCGTGCCCCGAGCTCGAGAGAAAAGTATGGACAAATGCCTTTGTCTTTTATTTATCAAAAATAAAATATTAGTGACTTTGTCACTTTAAGCATATGAAGGGGAATGATATCAGACGTGCTAACCTAAATAATAACCTACCATAACAAAAAGGTCAGCATGTGCCACAGCTAGAACTAAGCTAGCTAGATTAAACAAATAATAAAGCACATTTTTTTTTTTTAAATAAATAACTAAAAAAATACACTAATATACAAGTGTTACCCTGAGTGATAACATCACCTGGGGTAGCACAGACGAACAGACTCAGAGATTACAAAGACCAAGAGATCTTTTCAAACTAGAAAATCTCTCGTGGTCTAAGGCCTTGGTAAAGATGTCAGCCAGTTGATACTTAGTATCAATATGATCAATATTAATTAGGCCTTTATCTACCATATCTCTAAGAAAATGATGACGTATGTCAATGTGTTTGGTACGGGAATGTTGAACTGGGTTTTTTGAAATGTTGATAGCACTCAGGTTATCACGGTACATAGTCAAAGAATTACTCTCTAGGCCATAGTCATCTAACATATGTTTTAGCCAAATAAGTTGTGAACAACAACTACCACCGCCACATACTCGGACTCAGTGTGGAGAGAGAAACACAATTTTGTTTACGACTATACCATGAAACTAAATTGTTGCCCAAGTAAAAACACCCCCCACTAGTACTCTTCCTATCATCCATATCCCCTGCCCAATCCGAGTCACTAAAGCCAACCAAATTGGTATTAGTATCCTTACTAAACCAAATCCCTAATTCACTTGTTCCTGAAACATATTTAATTATCTTTTTGACAGAATTAAGGTGAGAGACTTTAGGATTGGCTTGATAACGTGCACAAACACACACGCTGAACATGATATCAGGACGACTAGAAGTGAGATAGAGAAGGCTACCTATCATTGAACGATAAAGAGTAGGATCAACATCCTCACCTACTTGATCTCTACCAAGTTTGAGAGAAGAACACATGGGGATTTTTGAACTTTTTGCTCCTTCCAACCCAAACCTTTTTACTAGGCTCTTTGCATACTTGCTTTGTGAAATGAATATTCCTTCATTTGATTGTTTCACCTGCAAGCCTAGAAAGAATGTTAACTCTCCAATCATGATCATTTCAAATGTTGATGTCATAGCCTCTACAAAATCTTTTAAACATGTTTGAGAAGTAGAGCCATAGACTATGTCATCAACATAGATTTGAACAATGACTATTTCTTTGCCATGCCTTAGGATAAATAAGGTCCTATCTGCTTCACCTCTTGTGAATCCATATTCAAGTAAGAAAGAGGTTAAGCGACCATACCATGCACGTGGAGCTTGTTTCAAGCCATATAAAGCTTTATCAAGTCTATATACATGGTTTGGTAGATTAGGATCTTCAAATCCTTTTGGTTGTTCAACAAAAACTTCTTCTTTTAAATAACCATTTAAAAAGGCGGCTTTAACATCCATTTGAAACAAAGTAATTTTTAGAAAACAAGCTATAGCCAAGAGGAGTCTTATGGATTCTATTCTAGCAACGGGGGCAAAGGTCTCATCAAAGTCAATACCTTCAATTTGGGTGTAACCTTGTGCTACGAGACGAGCTTTGTTTCTAACAATATTTCCTTGCTCATCTGATTTGTTTTTGAAAATCCATTTAGTACCAATAACATTTGTATTACTAGGACGTGGTACTAAACACCAAACTTCATTACGAGCAAATTGGTCAAGTTCCTCTTGCATGGCTTGTATCCAAAAATTATCTTTTAAAGCTTCAGAAATATTTTTGGGTTCTAAAGAAGAGACAAAACAGGAATATTTTACCTTGTGGTATGTGGTGGACATACACACATACCTTGCCATTTCACGGTCACTAAAATGTCCTTTGTTCCTTGTTTGTACCCCTTCACTAGCTTCTCCAATAATTTGAGAGGAAGGATGGTCTCTTCTGATCCTAGCTGGTGGATCCCTTCTCAAGTCTTCATGCACATGATCATCATCCGACTGTTCATCCTTTTCGATTCTTTGGATTAGTCTTGGGTGATACCGGAGATGCTATCCCATCAGTGGCAACACTTTGGCAAGCACCTGGGGTATCACTTACTTGATTTTGATTCTCCAGTTCTTCCAGCAATATTAATGGAGATTCCTGTACTCCATCACCTGTAACACTTGCTAAATCATCAAAAACAACGTTAATTGATTCCTGAATGGTTTTTAACCTAAGGTTATAAACCCTATATGCTCGACTGTCCCGAGCATACCCAAGAAATATAGCCTTATCACTTTTAGAGTCAAATTTAGCTAAGTAATCCCGATCATTTAGAACATAACACACACACCCAAATGTATGAAAATAATGAACCTTTGGTATCCTACCATTCAAAATTTCATAAGGTGTCATTCTAGTACCAGGTCTTAGAAAAACCCTATTGGCCGTGTGACAAGCTGTGTTTATGGCCTCAGCCCAAAATCTTTTTGAAATTCTTTTTGAAAACAACATCACACGTGCCATCTCAAGTAAGGTCCTATTTTTCCTTTCAGCCACCCCATTTTGTTGAGGTGTTTTAGGAGCTGAAAACTCATGTTTAATTCCTTTTAATTCACAAAAAGTAAAGAACAATGAATTATCAAACTCCGTTCCATGATCGAGACCTTATTCGCATGATAAGAGCAGAAAACATGTTTTTGATTTTAGCATGTAAGACTTTAAACTTTTCAAAGGTTTCGATTTTTCTTTTAAAAAATATACCCAAGTAAATCTAGAAAAATCATCAACTATTACAAAAGTATATTTCTTACCTCCTAAACTGTCTACCTCAACTGGACCCATTAAATCCATATGCATTAATTGAAAACAGTGCGTTGTCCCAGAATACTCCTCATTATGTTGGGTAGCACTATGGGTAGCACGTGTTTGTTTACCTTTTAAACAATCTTCACATATGATTTTTGTACTAATGTCCAGACTAGGTATACCTCTTATAGCTTCGGCATTAATGAGTTTCACAATGTTACGAAAATGGACATGACCCAACTTTTGATGCCATAAGGTAGCATCATCAACCCTCACGAGAATGACACACTTGTTTATCCTCAACAAGATAACGGTTATTACTTGACCTAGTACCAGTCATAACACAGTTATTGGTACAATCAAAAAACTTCACAAGTGTTTTTATTGAATTTTACTTCAAGGTTGTCATCACAAAGTTGGCTAATACTAATTAAATTAGTTACCGGTCCATCAACATGCAAAACATTTTTCAAAGCGGGAAATCCAGGTACATTTAATACGCCTTTTCCTACTATATTACTCTTGCCACCACCACCATATGTTACACTACCACCTTGAATAGGTTCATATTCCTTTAAAAATATTTTTGTTCGAGTCATATGACGAGAACAACCACTATCAAAATACCATGAACCTTCAACATTAGTTTTTAAGGCGGTGCATACAACATCACATATCAAATTAGACTTAGGTTTCCACACTTTTCTACTTTGATAATTTTTCTTCGATCGACGGTGATATCGACATGCTAGATAGCACTTCGGGTATCACACAGAACCTGAATTTGTTTCTTTAAGAGAGTTTTACAATTATTTTTCAAATGTCCAAGAGAGTAACGGTAGTTACATATTTTTACCTTGTCGAAGACTTATCGAAGATATTGGTTCAACATGATCTCTTTCTTTAACAAAAATTAACTTATCTTACGTATTAGACAAAGTAGATGTAATAGCATTTAAAGACTCTTGAAAACCCATACCTGCCTTGAGTGGTTTGGACAACCCAAGAATTGCATCTAACTTGGTAGAACTCGTATTGAGTTTCTTGAATGTTGTCTCGGCAAGAGTAAGTTTGCTCTTTGACTTTGTCCGGCTCCACATCCTTCTTTGTGAGTTGAACTTCCAATCTAGTCAAGCCATCGGTTAGGTCTTGAACCTCTTTGGACAGAGAGATCACCTTTTTGTTCTCTTTCTTCCATTCATCCACCAATTCTTTGCAAAGGTTCTTAAGACCACAAATGAGTTCATCCTTCTTTGAACTCCTTCTCATCTTGTGAACAACTTTGCATCCATGTTAACAGAACCCACAAAACAAACAGCATTTATCAAATTTAAATCTGTATACCCGTTGGATGATATCTCGTGTGCTATCCCATTTTGGATGTCACCTGGGTATCACTGACAGAATCCGAGTCACAGTTTGTGACCACCATTCTTGTTTGATCTCGAATCTTCAGATTGATTGGTCTCCTCATCCTCATTGTCACCTGAGAGAAACTCATAGGTTCTTTCCCATCTTCCTTAGAGTGTTAGCACACTCATTTGAGTAATGACCCCATCCAGAGCAAGCATGACATTGGATTGATTCAAGGTATTTTGGATCGATCTGGATTGATCGATGATGCTCTCCTTATGGGACCACCTTTACGAGTAGATGGAAATGTCCTCTTGGGCATTGAATTGTACACCTTGGCTTGTTGCTCTTTAGCCTTTACCTGCACATTTTCTTTGTTAAATTTTCTCACCATTGAGTTATATTTCCTGGTAAGTAAGGCAACACTGGCATCTTCACCTAATTCCTCAAAAATTTCGTCATCCTCATTAGTTGAACCACTAGAGGATTGAACTTTTAAAGCAACACTCTTGCCCTTAGAAGCTTCACTTTGCTCGGCAAGGTTTGACTCAAAATTTTTTAAAATGCTCATTAAGGAATTGATATCCATTGTAGAAAGATTGTGAGCCTCTTCTATAGATGAAACTTTTATGTTAAAACACTCAGGGAGAGTTCTAATAGCCTTTGAAACCAATTGTTTGTTTGTAAAAGGTTCACCTAAAAGTTGACACTCATTAGCAATGTCAAATAGTTTTTCAAAATAAGAGGAAATGGTATCACTTTCACCCATTCTCAACCTTTCAAATTTGCCCAGAGTAAGACCTCCGAGTTTGTTTTCACGCACACTAGAATCACCTTCACAAAACCTTTGTAAAATATCCCAAGCTTCTTGAGCTGTGGAACTATTTTGAATAAGTTTAAAAATATGCATGTCAACCCACTCAAAGATAGCATTAAGAGCTTTCTCATTATAGTTAGCTAGAGTGATCTCTTCATTCGTCCACTCACCTTCTGGTTTAACTCCGAACATCACCATCCTCATCAGGGAGGTAAGAGTGGAAGAGAGTACCCATGAACTATAGATCGCCATGCTCGAAGATCAATTGATTTGATCTGCGAGCGAAGGCGAATTTTCCAATATGCATAATTCGAACCATCTAAAACCGGAAGACGTTTTTGGTTTGGATTTGCGGGATCAAAAGCCATGATAAAGAGGACCAAATACTTAGTATCGTCAAGTGAGAGGCTCGATACCAATTGAAATTGTCACGGCTTGAATCACAAGTGATATCCAAGGTGATAACTACACCAACGATAGCACTTGGGATGGCACACACACACACTTCGAAAATAAAACAATTTTGTAAAAGAGTTTGCAGCGGAATAAAACACCAAAATTGTTTTTCTCAAGTTATATAAATATAACTTGAGAGTGCCTCTTAGGCAAGACTTTATAATCACTATGAATGAATTTACAAAGCCGAAAGTTCCCTATAGCTATATCTATTTTGAGCTCTATGGAACAAGAGATAAAGAACGGAATCCTATCCTAGCCTTCACACACCTTGATACCAAAGTAATCAAGTGCGAAATTACAAGGGAGAAAGGATTTAAAAGAACCAAACAAAGAACTCTATCTCTAAGCTTTTCGAAGGTGTGAATGTGATGAAATAATTGGCATGTCTTCAAATAAACCTTCCAAGCTTATTTATAGTCTTCAAATACTTGAAGGCTACTCCAATAACAGCCTTGGGGCTGGTCTTGCACGTGGAGGAAGTGTAGGGAGAGTGGGTTAATTTGTTTCCACAATTCTAGCTCCCACTTCCTAATTTGTAGCAACCGAGTTGTTGAATCCTCAAGCCATGCTTCCACGCCTTGTACTCCCTTGCTTTATCATCCTTGTACCTCTTTTATAATTCAGCAACAACCTTTGACAAAGTCCACATACATGTTGTTGTTGAATGCCAAGTGCGAATTAATACATAAAATGTATTAATTCTTTTCTTCCAATTTCCACACGTGTCTAGCTCCTTCTTTGATGCTATTGCACCCTGAAATACAACCATAAACCATAGACTATACAGACCATATTAGCACGTTAGTCCATTAAATAACAAACAAGAAATATACAACTATATAATTTTCAGTCCAGGATATCATCTGCGATATCACTTGGGAAATCATCTACGATATCACCTGCAGATTACACTAACACTTTCTTCACCGCATTTCTAAACAACCAACTCCTTCACCATCTTCATCCCATTCCAGTACCCCTTCCTCTACAAGTTCATCATCAAAATCCTCTACCCAATCTCATTCTTCTTCTAGCCAGAACAAATCCCCAACTCCATCACCTCAACATTCCAACCGCTCCCCATCCGTTCACCATTCAAACCGCGCCCAAACACCGCCTTACTCCCATCTCACTCCAGCCATCTCCATTTCTAACCAAAACCGCGATCCTACTCCACCTCCTGAAAATTCCCCTCCTCCTAAATCACCTTCTCCAAACCGCCTTCCTACTCCACCTCTTCAAACCTCTCCCATTCCACAAACTTCACCTATTCAACAGAAAACCCCCTCTGTTGAAGTTCACACTACCAGTTCCTCCTCAAACTCTAACCCTATTACTTCTGGAATTCCTACTTCAAACATTCCTCCTCCTTCGACCGCACATACTCAAACCGCACCAATTCCTACCATTTCAACCGCACCTATAACTTTACCCCAAACACTACCTATTCCTCCATCAACATCTTTCCAATTCACTATCCCATCCACCCGTGTATTCCAAACCCTCCTATCTCCTTTGCCTCAAACCGCCCCTACAACTCAATCTCAAACGCCTCCCTCAGTTACCTACATTCCATCTACTTCAACCGCCCCTTCTGATTACCTTCAAATTCTTTCCACCCTCCAACTGATTCAATCACAGTTGGTTGTAAACCAAGGCCTTATGCTTAAACTCACTAAATCTAACATGGCCTTAACCGCATCCAATGCCAACCTTGAAGTCTCCAACCGCAACCTTCTTTCCAAAGTGGACTCTCAAGCCACTGAACTGGCAATCATGAAAGCCCAAGTGATTGATGCCATTAAGGGGGAGAGAGTTTCCACAGAAGCTGTCAAAACCGCAGCTACTGAGTGCTTTCAAGCGTTTAAAGAAGATTTAGCAAGAGGAGTGCTCAAAGCTATGGGTGATGCGGTTTCTAAGACTCAACTCCAAGAGATGCTTTCCAAGCTATCTGATGAGTTTGTTTCTTCAACCAATGCTGCTCTGGTATCCTTCATGAAAACCCTTGAAGATTCCCATCCTCAACCGCAACCGCAGCAAGCATCCACCTCAGCCGCCCCTACCCAAACCGCTCTGGATGACTTGCAGCTGAAAATCTTTTCTGAACTGGACTCCCTCAAAGAAAGAATCAATGTTGACCTCAACATAGTGGGAGACAGTATCAAAGAGCAAGTAAAGAATTTTGATGATGATATCTCCTTCAGATTTGAGAACCTCAAAGCAGGCTTCAATCTCAAACTGGACAATTCCATCAAGGATCTGAAGTCCAATCTGAATGTGTCTGTTGATCTGGAACCTTTGAGAGATGCTCTATCTACTCAAACGGTGGACATTCAAAATGAAATCTTCACCTTCTACAATTCTCTCAAGGCTTCCATCGAAGGATTCACCTCCCAGATCAAAGACAGTGTTGATGCCAACTCAAGATCAGTTGATGCTGTTGGAACTGCTGCTGCTGAATCTGTAACCGCTCTTAAATCTATTGAAACCACCCTTGCCAGACAAGTTGAAGACCTCAGAGCTTTAAGAAGAAATATTAGAGGTGAAAGCTCAGCCTTTAGACCTTCATCAGGACCGCAGTTGCCCAACCAGGAAGTGAATCAACCAAGAGAGCAACCGCGTCATCATCAACATCAACCGCCTCATCACCGACCGCGTCAGCATTAGGACCGCGTTTTTCTTGTAATTTCTTTTCTTTTTGCTGACCTCACTTTGTCTTGTTGGACCTCACTCCATGTATTTTTGTCCAACTTTCTTTTGTTTTTGAAACCTTTGTATTTTGCTTCTCTACCATTGTAAGTGTAACCGCATTGGTAGTAATGAAAAATGCATCATTGGTTCCAAAACCTTGTTCATATCAAACCGCTTGTTTGTAGAACAATGAAATCTCTTATGGTTGATAACCTCATTCAAATATTTTCCAACTTAAAATCACTATTTTGAATTGATGTTTAAACATTCAGTTTAAACCGCACTTTGAACTTAAACTCACAATTTTTAAGTGCATTGAATGCATTTCTATAACTTTCCATATTGTAAGTTTTTATCTTTTAGAAATTATAGAAATCTATAGCTTAAGCTAATTGTGTGCATTGACTTGGGACATGAATTACCATGTTAATTCTTATGGACATGTTTTTACCAAGTACAATGATTGCTTTAGTTATAGTAGGTAATGGCATCAATCAAATAGGGGGAGATTGTTGGGTATGCATGTTTTAACCCTCCTGTTTTGTATTAGATTTGATTGATACCATAACCTCCTGTCTATTTTAAGGACTTTAGGACCCTATGTAATGAAGCTTAGACTTCAATTTTTTAGCTAAGTCCATTTTATAGAATAGGTTACATTTAGGCTTGAAGACTGGCACAAGACTCATTGGAAGCAAGGTTGCAGTTCCAGCAGTATTCAAAACCGCCCTATGAACCGCACTTGTAAACCGCAAGTGTAGTTCTACCTTGAATCTGCCTTTTGAACCAACCGCATGCAACCGCCCTTAAACCGCATCTGTGCAGTTCATATGCAACCGCATCCAAGCAACCTCCTGGTGTAGCAAAACCGCATGTTCCTAACCACGTCTCACCAACCGCATCCAATGATTGGCTACTTGAAGTGAACCACCTTTTATCCGTTGGAATCCACGTCAGCAATATCAAAAGTCAACCACCAAATCTTGTCACGTGATTCAATGTCAGAGAAGATCTGCAAGGATCTTGAAAAGGTGACAGGTGTCCTAACCTCATTGCTTGCAGCTGGAGCCTGATCAGCTTTATCTGCAGCAGCTGTACCAAAGGACAAAAGTGGTTGCTGTGGACCAATAGGATTGCATCAAGTACTGTCCTTACAACAGCTGTATCCAACGGCTAGTTTCTTGATGCTTGGGTATAAATACCCCTAATCTTCACCATTTGAATTTTGCTTGAAAAATTGAGAAGTGCTGTGTTCATAGAAGCTGAAGCTCTGCCCAGAAATTGTTCAACCCTTTGAATCTTCATCTTCATACTTCAAGAAATATTCCTAGCCCAGAAATCAAGCCTTAACACATTCAAGAATCATTGAGCTCTACATCTCACAGATTTAAAGAGCCTTGATCTTGTTCTCACACACACACCTCATTTGTTCTAATCACATAGATTAAACACTTGAGATACACTGGTTATAGTTTTGGATTTGTTCTTCATAGAAAAGATTTTATTGTACTTTGTAATCTCTCAATACTTAATATAAAATCTCTCTTAGAAATCCAAGACTAACCATCTTGGTAGTGGACGTAGATCGTTTATCGATTGAACCACTCCAAATAACGTGTTCTTACTTACTGCATTTATATTTCTTGTGCTTACTAATTATTTATCTTTGTCTCTGTTTGATCTTTATTTAGTTATCCATTATTGTGAAATAGTGTGTGGAGTTAACAAAGTCAAAACCACACGCGTTTGTAAAACTGCACTTACCAAAACCGCATATCAAAACCGCATTTTACAAATCGCCTCTAAAACCGCTTTACACTCTATAATTCCACTGTGCATTTTACACCATCACTTGCAGTCTGTTATCAACTGCAAGAGGATTTTGTAAGCAAGAGGTTTAGTTTTTATTAGAGGGCAAAAAATTTTAAACAGCTATTCACCCCCCCCCTCTAGCTGTATTTTCACCCTTGTTGCCACCTTTGGGACCAACAGTGCGGTTTATAAAACTGAAAAGTGAGGTTTTGACAATAGTTAACTGCAAACACAATTTCACAATAATGGATACTGAGAATAAGATCAAAGCAGATAAGACAAAATAATCAGTAAGCACAGTAAATAATAATGCAGAAATAAAGAACACAATATTTAGAGTGGTTCAATCGTAAACGATCTACGTCCACTACCAAGATGGTTAGTCTTGGATTTTCTAAGAGTTAGATTTTATATTGAGTATGAGAGATTAGAATTACAAAGATCAATACTCAGATCTAAAATCTATTCTATGAAGATCAATCCTAGACTATAACCGGTGTATCTCAAATGAATAATCTATGTGATTAGACAAGTGAGGGGTGTGTGTGTGTATACAAGATCAAGGCTCTTTGAATCTAAGAGATGTAGAGAACAATGATTCTTGATGGTGTATAAGGCTTGATTTTTGGGCTGGGAAATATTTCTTGAAGTAAGAAGATGAAGATTCAAAGGACTGAATATTTTCTAGGCAGAGCTTCAACTTTGTATGAACTCAGAACACTTTCAATTTTTCAATCAATCTTCAAGTGTTGAAGATTAGGGGTATTTATACCCAAGCACCAAGGATACAGCCGTTGGACACAACTGTAGCAAGTATTGTACTGGTGCTTTCCCATTGGTCCACAAATCCACTTTTGTCCTTTGATACAGCAGTTGCAGGCAAAGCTGATCAGACTTCAGCTGCAAATAAGGTAGTTAAGACACCTGTCACCTTTTCAAGATCCTTGCAGATCTTGTCTGATACTTGGTCACGTGACAAGATTTGGTGGTTGACTTTTGATATTGCTGACGTGGATTCCAACGGTCAAATGTGGTTCACTTCAAGTCTTAAATCATTGGAGCGGTCTGGTGTGCATGCGGTTTGTCATGAGCAGTTTCACTAGTGAGGAGGTTCCATAAGTGCGGTATCAAGATTGAACTGCACTGCGGTTGGCCAGAGCGGTTCACTAATGCGGTTTGCACATGGTTGTTCAAGAGCGGTTTCAGACAAAGAATTCCTCATAGCGATTTGCTCGGTTTGCTAGAGCGGTCTGAAACTTTTGAACTGCAACCTCATATCCAATGAGTCTTGTGCCAGTCTTCAAGCCTAATTTATCCTATTCTATAAAATGGACTTAGCTAAAAAATTGAAGTCTAAGCTTCATTACATATGGGCCTAAAGTCCTTAAAATAGACAAGAGATTATGGTATCAATCAAATCTAATCTAAATCTAGGAGGGTTAAAGTATGCATACCCAATACACGATAATCAAGTTTGGAGCTTGATTGATCCACCAGAAGGTGTAAAAACCCTAGGGTGCAAGTTGGTCTTCAAGAAGAAGACCGACATGGATGGGAAGGTGCATACTTACAAGGCTAGGCTTGTATCAAAGGGATATAGGTAAATTCATGGTGTTGACTATGATGAAACCTTTTCGCCAGTTGCAATGCTTAAGTCTGTTAGAATTTTAATTGCCATAGCCGCATATTACGACTATGAGATATGGCAAATGGATGTCAAAACAGCTTTCCTAAATGGGAAGCTACTTGAGGATGTGTACATGACACAGCCTGAAGGGTTTGTCGATCCAAGAAATTCTAACAAAGTATGCAAGTTGCAAAGATCCATATATGGGTTGAAGCAAGCTTCTAGGAGTTGGAATCTTCGTTTTGATGAATCGATCAAAGAGTTTGGCTTCATCAAGAACGAAGATGAACCATGTGTATACATGAAGTTCAGTGGGAGCGTAGTACTATTTCTAATATTGTATGTCGATGATATCTTACTTATTGGAAATGACATTCCTGCACTTCAGACTGTCAAGTCTTGGTTAGGGAAGTGTTTCTCAATGAAAGATATGGGTGAAGCTGCCTACATCCTTGGCATCAAGATCTATAGAGATAGATCTAAAAGGATGATTGGTTTGAGTCAAAGTACTTATATTGACAAAGTTTTTAGAAGATTCAAGATGGAAAATTCAAAGAGAGGACACTTGCCAATGGGTCATGGTGTTACTCTTAGTAAGACTCATTGTCCTAAGACAACTGGTGAGCGAAAGAGAATGAATGAGATTCCATATGCTTCGGCAATTGGATCTATCATGTATGACATTATTTGTACTAGACTTGATGTCTCGTATGCTCTAAGCATGACGAGTCGATACCAATCTGATCCTGGTGAAAACCATTGGATGGCAGTTAAGATGATCCTTAAGTACTTGAGAAGGACTAAGGATGCATTCTTGGTCTTTGGAGGGATAGAAGATGATCTTGTTGTAAAGGGTTACACAGATGCAAGCTTCCAAATTGACAAAGATGATTTTAGATCGCAATCGAGGTTTTTGTTTATGCTTAAAGGAGGTGCGATTTGTTGGAAGAGTTCCAAGCAGAGTACCATAGCCGATTCTACAACTGAGGCCGAATATATAGCGGCATCCGATGCAGCTAAGGAGGCAGTTTGGATCAAGAAGTTCATTAGTGACTTAGAAGTCGTTCCAAGTATCACTAATCTGGTAGAACTTTATTGTGAAAATAATGGTGCCATTGCTCAAGCAAAGGAACCAAGGTCACATCAGTGATCCAAACACATACTTAGACGTTTCCACCTCATTCGAGAATTCATAGAAAGAGGAGACGTTAAGATATGCAAATTATCAACCGATGATAACATAGGGGATCCGCTTACAAAGCCCCTCGCACAAGCGATGCATGATGGTCATGATAGGTCCATGGGTATACAATACATATGAGATTGGGCCTAGTGAAAGTGGGAGATTGTTGGTGTTATGCCCTAGGCGTATAGTTATTTTGACTCATAACTAATACCGTTATGTAATCGTCTTTACCATTTATAATAGAGAATGTTTATCTTGAGTATTATATGATTTACATGTTTATTATAATATTCCGTGTCCCTAGTTATTGTGAATAACTAGTATAAGTTGGTAATGGATAATCATAGAGATGATTATATGCATGGGGGTGCACATTACACTTATGGGTACTTGTTAGAGAACAAGGTACTGGACTGACCCATCTATGAGTTTTATGACATGGTCTATGGTCATATATGCCATGATTAAATCTCATGATACTCGTTTCATTAGAATCCTTAGTACCTGAGATTATCATCGCCTTCCACATGATGAACGTTGTGTTTGATGTAGTCTAACACTATCTTTAATAGGATAGCAATAAGAGCTATGTTGGCACGATTGGATTCTTGTAGGGAAGAATGATAAGTCAAGATGGGATTTGTCCCTCGTAAAGAGAGATGTCGGCTTGGGCCCCTCGATGAATTGTGTTGATGAAATGTGTGGCCACACTCAAGAGATTTGATAGAGATCAAATGCACTTGGATTATCAACATATTCAGATTCGAGAAAGCATTGAACAATATAAGTTGTCGTGGACCATGACTTATGTTCAATATGACATCGTGTGACAAAGGGATTTTGACATTGATCAATCAAGGAATCAAGTTTGATGTTATATTTAATTGGGTGAACATAATGGCTTGCTAGAGACCATTTATGTCTTGTGAGGTTGATGTTTCAACTCACTACCAACATAAAATATAATTCCTAAAGGGTCACACACAAAGAACGGATTGAAAATGACTCAAATATGGAATTGTACAGTTTGGCGACCGCCGAGGGGAATAGTGGGCGACCGCCCACAAAGAAGTTCCAAAAGGTAATAATCCGCTGTATATATGGGCGACCGTCGGGGAGTTGTGGGTGACCGCCCACAAAGTTTTTTTCGAAAGATCATAAAAGGATGTACAACTGGGCGGCCGCCGGGAACCTTAGTTGGCGACCGCCCAGCCCCCGTTTCAGCACATCAGTTTTTGACTTGGATTAGGGTTTCTTCCTAATTGTTAGGAATATTTATAAAGTATAAATATACCATTTTGCCTCAGCCAAGAACACACGAATTTTAGGGCTTGAAAAACACAAATCTCTTGATTTTGATTACGAATCAAAGATCAAAACACCCTATATTCAATTCCATATTAGCCATATATTGTTGAAAAGTGTTTTAACAATTGAGGATCATCTAGCAATCCAACAAGATTCGATCTTGATTCGTTCGCGTGTGCATTACCGATAGAGGGTGATTGGTTTATCACCTAAAGCTTGAAGGCCTAGCATTGTTGATTCATCACAAGAAGAACAAGGAAGAAGATCAAAAGTTTCGTTTACGACTCAAGGTGAATTACGATTCGTGTACGAAAGACAAATTCGCAACCAAGGTTAGTAAATTTATAATAGTTTTAATATCTTCATGTTAGACGGATTCATGGCTAGGGTTTTGTGAATTATATAAATCTTCCGCCGCGCATGTAACCCCAAAACCCAACAAATTCAACTATGATAGTCAAATCGCCATGTTGGAACCTAGAAACTTAAGAGGACCACGTGGGCATGCTAAGGGGAAGAGGAGCGAGATCATTGATTCTGGCGAAGTGATGATCTCTCTTAAGTCAAAGTATATTAAACGGATAAAGGAAGGTGAGGCGAGATCACTGACTATGGGGAAATAGTGGTCTCGCTTCAGTCAAATTGATCAAAAGGATAGAGAATAGGTGGAGCGAGATCACTGACTCTGGCAAAATGGTGATCTCGTCCACTCTCCTGATATTCCATTTCGGCACAAGTCAAGGCCAGCTAATTCATCAATTTCGGCGAAATGGCGATCTCGCCTGAGAGATATCTGGGACGTGTCTAACGGTCCTCGACAAAGGACTAACCATCTCTGACACACGAAGATTGACATCAAATCAGATAGGACACAAATCCTACTTTTGGAGCCCCCATTATCCCTGAAAAGGTGGAGAAGTCGGCTAAAGTATGTGGGGGCAAATTAGGAGGAGTCACGTGTCATGTGGCCCAGGATGACCGTGATGATGTCATGTCTCCTTATCACCTTATGAGAGTATATAAGTAACTCTCACCTTGAAGGTCAAGTAAGTCATATTTTCTACCCTCAAGCTCTTTTCTTTCATTTTTGAGCTTTCTTAATAACCAGACACTTACTCTCTCACCTGAGGGGCTTTAGCCGAAGAAGCCCCCGGCTTAGCTTACGGTGTTCACTGTGCAGGCCCGAGGTGGACGACCGTGCCAGATTTCCTCACATGGAGTTGACATTTGGTGCATTTTGCAAAGCTCGTTTTCTGGTAGCATCAATATTGATACTCCAATATAAATACTATCAATAATAAATTTCAGATTATTATTAGGATAATTAAATTAACATATAATTATTGCTCAAAGTTCATTCAAATTAACAAAAAGTGGGAAAATCATTCTGATACGAAGGGAGTATATGGTAACAGAGATTTATATTCATTGCATCTTGAGTTTCATCTATTTGATCCATCATTTTTTATATCCTTTCTCAGCATCATCCATCATTTCTTGGCATGTTGTCTGGCTCTATGATGCTCAGACTCGGGTACGAGTGTCCGACATGGGTACAGATCTGATTCTCGAATATTTCAAATCTCAAAATTAAGTACTTGGGGACACAGATTAGAAGGGTCCAATTTCTGAATATGGACTCGGCATATAAAAACACATATAAAAAAATATAAAAAGAATAATCCAACTACTAGATTTCAAATCTAAAAAAATTATCCAACTCTTAAATTTCATTAAAAAAACATCCAACTAAATAGAATAACACATAACTCATAAGTACGTGAACGAAAATGAATAAATTATCCAAATTTTTAAAATTCTAGCAAAAAACTCAAAAATTTTAAAATCCTAAATAAAAAACTTCTCAAATTATCTTCAAGCATTCCCTTCTTCTTGTTGTTCTTCTCCATTGTCAAAAATTGTGCCTTCGATGGTGGGATCATCGACAAAAATACTTTCAAAATCCTCGGCATAAGCATCATCAATCATAATTGAGTCTCCTCCTAATATAGCAATGAAGAAAACAATTAACTTATATTTGTGAAGAAAAAATAGTGAAATCAGTATCTAAAAAATATTAAATTTAAAAAACTTACCAACATCCTAATAACTTGATGGACCTTTCTTGTACTCTTCACTTTTACGGGACATTCCTCAGGTTATTGTGTACATAAACAAGATCCTCGATTCTGTCTGAAGTTAATTTATTCCTCTTAATACATTGAATTTGTGAGAAAGAACTCAAATTTCATTCACAACACGTAGAAGATGCCGGTTGTGAAAGCAATCTAAAAGCCAAAGCTTGTAACATGGGCATACTTGAACCATAACTAGCCCACCAACTTAATAGCTCCACATGAACCATTGCTTCCATAGAATGAGACATCGAAAAAAAATCCCAAACCCCCTGAAAACATTCCATATTCTACATTCACTTTCCTAAGATCCTCGGGGTTTGGAAACATTTTTTTGAAACATTTATCTCTATTAAGAGATACCTCGTGGTCAACATTCGGTGATATCATAGGGACAATTCCAGTACCACTTTCTAACCGAGACTGGCTCTAATATTTTGGAACTAGAGAATGTGCCATACAATGCAGAGGGGTATTACTCTTATTCCACCTAGTTTCCAAAATTTCTTGGTGAACATTAAAAAAAATAGATTGACCTGTATGTAGATCCTCCCCTTCCTCCTTAAAATCATTTTCCCTCACTTCTTCAATCATTGTATCCTACATATCATATATAAGATGCAAACATGGAACATCAGTATCAGCAAGCCTGATCATGTTATATATATGAGATGTGAAACTTAGAGAATATTCTAGTTTATCCCACCAACGATCTGAAATTACATACTCCTTGATGTGATCGTCTTTAGATTCTAAGTTGGTTTTTCTAAATGTCTTCCAATCCGGATCCAATACCATTTTTTCAAGAGCATTCTTAACTAATACCAAACGTTTCCCCATGATAACATGCGAAGCAAAACGAGTTTCAGCCACTTTTACTAACAGATGTTCAGAATACTTTTGGTAAATGGTGTGGGCCCTGCTATGATTCAACAGAAAAATAATAATTTCTTCACAATCAGACATCAAGGATGTAATCAATTTACAAGCATTATAGTGGCTGGAATTAGAGTTAGGTTTGCAGATCGACTTGAGAGCCAAGTTCAACGAGTAAACCACACACGGAGTCCAAAAAATATGAGTGTATTCTGCTTCAATGCTCAAACTCGCTGCCTTGAAGTTTCCTGCCTTGTCAATGATGATTTGGACCACGTTTTCAGCACCTTCTGCATTGATCACATCCAAAAAAAAACTAGCAACAAAGTCAACATCTTTTGTGTTTCCACTTGTATAAAATGATTTCAAAAACATTGAATTTCCCCCGTAAGCATCCATCACATTAATAAGAGGCTGCTTTTGCCTATCCCCCAATCCATCCGAGCATAATGAAACTCCCTTTTTCTTCAAAGAATTTCTAAAAGTTTGAAGTAAAGTATTGACATGTCTCTTCTCTTGTTGAAGCAAGTTTGTTCTCATCCTATTTTATGTTGGGGGAACATAGCCAGCTAGCCTACTGTTTGCCAATTTAAGTACAAATCGACGAAAATAGGGATTTTTACTAAAGAAAATGGCAACGCAGATGCATAAATCATGCGAGCCATCTCCTTGTCAACTTCATCTCTATCAGCAACATTGAAACATGATTCTTATTAGGAATATAATATCAATTCTCTCTCTCCTTCATTCTAATCTATAAGATCCATAATAGGACTTCTCCGCCAAACCCTAGCGGCAAAATCCTAAAACCGCCCCACGACCAAACCGAGATGCCATGTTCAAAACTGGCCTCCAAACACGGACGTACGGATCACTTTCCTTGGGTGCGACGGCAAAACCCAAACTGCCCCATGACCAACCCGAGTTGCCATGTTCAAAACTGGCCTCCAACCACGGACGTACGGACCACTTTCCTTGGGTGCGATAAAAAAACCCAAACCCCCCACAACCAAACCGATTTGCCATGTTCAAAACTAGCCTCCAACCACGGACGTACAGACCACTTTCCTTGGGTGCGATGGCAAAACCCAAACCGCCCCAAAACTAACCCGAGTTGCCATGTTCAAAACTGGCCTCCAACCACGGACGTACGGACCACTTTTTTTCTGTCAAAACCCTATAGCCACATACACATCCGGGAACACATCCGTCTCCACCCACTACATCAAACCCGATTCATCTCATCATTCTTCAAGATTGGACTTATCCAAGGATCGTCTATCTTGCGGGAGCATATTAGGAATATAATATCATAATATTATATTCAAGTATATATTGTTATTTATAGTTTAGGAAACCCAATCCTTGTATTAGATTAGGAAGATTGTATAGATCTAGAAACCTTATAGGAGATTACCTCCTCTCATTGTAACCATATAAATATGTACCTCTAACAACATAATCAATTGAGTCTTTCATATTATTCCTCTCTACCTTGTATAATTGACTTCATCTCTCTCTCCCTCATTATAATAATTCTACCGAACCTTTTTTTCTTTTTTGTTGTATTAAATCGGAACCGGAAGGTAGAGACATATAGTCTTGTTTTCTTTTCAATTCATCCGCCTAGCTAGTCTTTCGCTTTTCAGCAGAGCCATGCTCTTTGGACAATTCAACTATTGTCGCGTCTGAAATACTCTTGCATGCTTCAACACCTTGATTTGAAATACTCTTTCGAGTTTGGATGTGTAACTATTGCCCAAACAAGTTACAAGTTTGTTTTTTTATTATTCGTAATTTCTAAGTAGTGCAGTAATATGTTCAAAATTTTATGTCTACAAAGATCCTTACGCACTGAAACTTACAGGTTCTTACTCTAAAGTGAAAGGCCATCATTTGAAAATCCCAAATCAAGGTGTTGAAGCATGCAAGAGTATTTCAGATGCGACAATAGTTTAACTGTCCAAAGAGCATGGTGCTGCTGAAAATCAAAAGACTAGCCAGGCGGATGAATTGAAAAGAAAACAAGACTATATGTCTCTATCTTTCGATTCCGATTTAATGCAGCAAAAAAAAAGAAAAAAGGTACAGTAGAATTATGTTTCAATGTTGTTGATAGAGATGAAGTTGACAAGGAGATGGCTCTCATGATTTATGCATCTGCGTTGCCATTTTCTTTAGTAAAAAATCCCTATTTTCGTCAATTTGTACTTAAATTGGCGAACAGTAGGCTAGCCGGCTATGTTCCCCCAACATATAATAGGATGAGAACAACCTTGCTTCAACAAGAGAAGACACATGTCAATACTTTACTTCAACCTTTTAGAAATTCTTGGAAGAAAAAGGGAGTTTCATTATGCTCGGATGGATGGGGGGATAGGCTAAAGCGGCCTCATATTAATGTGATGGCTGCAACTGGGGGAAATTCAATGTTTTTGAAATCATTTGATACAAGTGGAAACACAAATGATGCTGACTTTGTTGCTATGTTATTTTTGGATGTGATCAATGTAGAAGGTGTTGAAAACGTGGTCCAAATCATACGCAGGAAACTTCAAGGCAGCGGGTTTGAGCATTGAATCAAAATACGCTCATATTTTTTGGACTCGTTGTGTGGTTCACTCGTTGAACTTGGCTCTCAAGTCGATGTGCAAACCTAACTCTAATTTGAGCCACTATGATGCTTGTAAGTGGATTTCATCCTTGATGTCTGATTGTGAAGAAATTATTATTTTTGTATTGAATCATGGCAAGGCCCACACCATTTACCAAAAGTATTCTGAACATATGTTAGTAAAAGTGGCTAAAACTCGTTTTGCTTCGCATGTTATCATGGGGCAACGTTTGGTCTTAGTTAAGAATGCTCTTGAAAAAATGGTATTGGATCCGAATTGGAAGACATTTAGAAAAACCCACTTAGAATCTAAAGCTAATCACATCAAGGAGTGTGTAATTTTAGATCATTGGTGGGATAAACTAGAATATTTTCTAAGTTTCACATCTCCTATATATAACATGATCATGCTTGCTGATATTGATGTTCCATGTTTGGATCTTATATATGATATGTGGGATACAATTATTGAAGAAGTGAGGGAAAAAGTTTTTAAGGAGGAAAGGGAGGTTCTACATACGGGTCAATCTAATTTTTTAATGTTCTCCAAGAAATTTTTGAAACTAGGTGGAATAAAAGTAATACCCGTTTGCATTGTATGGAACATTCTTTAGCTCCAAAGTATCAGAGCCAGTCTTGGTTAGAAAGTGGTACTGAAATTGTCCCTAGGATATCACCGAATGTTGACCACGAGGTATCTCTTAATAGAGATAAATGTTTCAAAAAAATGTTTCCAAACCCCGAGGATCTTAGGAATGTGAATGCAGAATATGGAATGTTTTCAGGGGGTTTGGGATTTTTTTCGGAGTCTCATGTTATGGAAGCAATGGATCATGAGGAGCCATTAAGTTGGTGGGCTAGTTATGGTTCAAGTACGCCCATGTTACAAGCTTTAGCTTTTAGATTGCTTTCACAACCGGCATCTTCTTCATGTTGTGAACGAAATTGGAGTTCTTTCTCACAAATTCAAAGTATTAAGAGGAATAAATTAACTTCTGACAGAATCGAGGATCTTGTTTATATACACAATAACCTGAGGATGTTGTCGCGTAAAAGTGAAGAGTACAAGAAGGGTCCATCAAGTTATTGGGATGTTGGTAAGTTTTTTAAATTAAATATTTTTTAGATAGTGATTTCACTATTTTTTTTCTTCATAAAAATATGTTAATCGTTTTTTTCATTGCTATATTAGGAGGAGACTCAATTTTTATTGATGATGCTTATGCCGAGGATTTTGAAAGTATTTTTGTCGATGATCCCACCATCGAAGGCACAATTTTTGACAATGGAGAAGAACAAGAAGGAGAAGGGGATGCTTGAAGATAATTTGAGAAGTTTTTTATTTAGGATTTTAAAATTTTTGAGTTTTTGGCTAATATTTTAAAAAGTTGGATAATTTATTTATTTTCGTTCACATACTTATGAGTTGTATTATGCTATTTAGTTGGAAGTTTTTTTAATGAAATTTAATAGTTGGATTATTTTTTTAGATTTGAAATCTAGTAGTTGGATAATTCTTTTTATATTTTTTATATGTATTTTTATATGTCGAGTCCATATTAAGAATTCAGACTCTTCTAATCCGTGTCCCCGAGTCCTTAATTTTGAGATTTGAAGTATCCGACATTCGAATCCGTACACATGCCGGACACTCGTACCCGAGTCCGAGCATCATAGAATTTAAGCCAAAATTATTTAATCATACTCAATCCTGACTACTAGCACAAATAATCAGCAATTTAGCATCTGGAAACTCATCAGTGATGAGAATATAGCATACTTCAATAAAAAGAGAATAATACTGATTTGGTGGGACCAAAGAACTGTTGTGAATTTGGTGGTACCCCGTTGCAATCTAGACAAGAAATCAACACACCCACAAGCACAAGAAAGAAAGAATCACACACACAAGAACACAAGAGTTGTTTACCCGGTTCATTCAACACATGAACTACGTCCGGGGGCAATTGCCAAGCCAATATGTTATTAGACTCCTTCTAATATGTTGCTACACAACTACCAATGTGTTCTAGGTCGTATCTATGTTTATATAGTTATACAAGGAAGCCCTAACTCAGTTTAAGAAGAGATCTAATCAAAATAGGAAACGAAATAAAACAGCTGCTGAAGAATCGGGCATAGCGCGGCCGCCCTCGTCGACAGAGAATTTTACCCCCTCGAACGTAGCTCCAGCGCGGTCGCCCTCCACTAAGCGCGGCCGCCCTCGTCAACAGAAGTACCTCCGAGATTTTCCTCCTTGATCTCACCACCTCCGACTTAGGCTCCTCCTCTTCCTTGTAGTTTAGGATCCAATCCCAACAATCTCCCACCGGAGACTAAACTAGCAAACATAGAAACACCATCAACTCCCACCACGGAGTAATGACCTTCGAACACATTTCCCCCATCCATATTGGCTTGACACTACCTCTCCTCTCCTCAAGTACTAAGGCGAGTTGAAACCAAGCGACGTTTCAACCTCTCCGTGTTAGATGATTCTTGCCTCCCCAAATCAGCTTCTACCTTGATTTCTCCCCGCAAGTCTAACTTCGCCTTCTCCCTCCAGACCCACCTTCCTCGCAATGCTTCCCCTTGAAACTTGGACACACCTTGTTTCTTGCATCGTCTGCTTTCGGTCTGAATACGCTCTCTGTTAGGGCACTTGGACTTTCACACCACGTTGATCAACTTTGTGTCCCCCCCCCCCAACATACCGTTTCTTGATGTCTCCCCTTTTTACACCAACAGGCCGGTTCTTTAGCCTCTTGCTCTCACCGGAACGAATATCGACATTGTAGGTAGAGTACAACATCTTCCCCTTAACCCCACGAGCCAACACCTTAGCCCCTTTCGTGACTTCCCAAGACCCACCAATGAAAGAAACACCATACCCTTCACTGTCAAGTTGTCCCACAGAAATCACCCTTCTCCTCAAATCTGGAACATGCATCACGTTGTGTAGTTGTAAAACAGCCCCGTTAGGTGTCTTCATCATCACATCCCCCTTACATTTGACCTTCAATGGCTGACCGTTACCAAGATAGACAACCCCAAAGTCTCCAGTTTTGTACCGTTTCATTGATTCTGCATCCCCACTAGCATGACAAGAAGCTCCCGAATCCAACACCCAATCTGTGAGGACCCCGACCCGGAACCTACACGTGTCCCGAGCTGGAGCGTCCTCAAACTAACTCAAAACACTAAACTTTTAAATTTTTGTTTTGACTTTCAAACATAAACATAATTAACATAACATTTCAAAAGAACTCCACTCCACTCCACATTGGAGGAGGAGTTGACCAACTTTGAAAGCGTACATCTGTTTAGTTACAAAAGATTATGGTTATGACGTAGAAATGAAGTTTATAATTACAAACGTCCATAAGGAATTATAACAAAATATACTTTCTATGCCAACCTAACATACCCCGACAATACCCAAAAGCTCACTGCCAAACTCCTTTCCGCCCTTACTTTGTCGGTCCGCCTGTCTCGGGATCTAAAACATTAAAGGGAGAGGGGTGAGAATAAATCTCAGCAAGCTATTATGAATGCAGCAATATGCCAAATAATTGCAACACATAACAAGTCGCACATAGCACATTAGAAAAGCTGTAAACACATTCCATTACCTTGGTTTACCTTTTCCCGTCTGAACAATAGTCGTACAACATTGGGTATTATAATACTCCAATCTTAAGTGAGCTGCTTAAGCAATACTCACATCTTATAAGACCCATTTTTCAGGGAACCAAATAAGATAATAGCAACTCTGTAAGGCTTTTGGCTCACTACAGATGCTATACCCCGACCTGTGGCCACAGGAGGGGACGGTCACAGATATAACATAATCCGATCACATTAGGTCACACTTCTATAATTGATCGTATTATGTTATACCCCCAACATCAGCTGATTAACAAATATCAAGCACATAATAGTTACTTGAAATATAATCCACAAAGGGGATGAACAATATAACCACATGGTAAAATATACTCATGCCCAATCAATATCATAGTGCACATTTATTCAACACAATATGCATAATATAAACAATGTATATGAACTCAATGTAAGTCAAGGAAGTATCATCAATCCATCCTACAAGGTCATTATACAGTAATACATAGCTTCTATGAAGGTTCAAGCTCAAATTACCAAGTGGGAGTCACAATTCATAAGTGCCCAAACAAGACTGCCAACTAATTCTGGTTCAGATTCAAAATTAAGTTTCTGGGGTCTTGGGCGACCGCCCATACCACTTGGGCGACCGCCCAAGTGGGTTTTCAAATGGTTCTCAGGCTACTGCCCTCTTGGGCGACCGCACAGAACCTCTTGGGCGACCGCCCAAGAGGATTTCCAAGGCATACCAGTTTCTGGACGCATGGGCGGCCGCTCATGCCCCCTTGGGCGACCGCCCAAGTGCCCAGCCAGCATTTCCAGATTTCCAACACATTTCCTTTAGCTTCAATCCCTTACCTTTTTCTCTACCCTAAAATCAAGAACACCAAGAGGATTTCTTATCTTTACAAAGTGCATCCTAAATCATGTAAACCCAAGATAAGGTAACCCTAGATTATTTATCCCTAAATCTTCCACCCATTTCATACCATCTAAATCATCTTCCAAGAACATTAACTTCATCCTATTTCATTTACTACTCATTCAACTCCTATAAGGTTTCCAAGGCATGAACCAAACATCATAAGAACAAGGAGAACATTAAAGAGAGTATGAACAAGTAAGAGAAGGGAAATCATAACAACTCACCTTAGCTAATACAAGATGAAATGAAGCTTTTCTAGGCTTGATCAACTCCTTTAGATGTACTACTGACAAAAGGACACTTGGATTTAAGAATGGACAAGAAATTCACTTGGTAGGAGTTTAAGAAATGGAGGCTTTCACCATGTTCTTTCCATGGAGAATGGTAAGAGTAAAAAATGAAAAGGATGAGGGAGGTGAATAGGGGAAGTATGGGAAGAGTGAAAGGAAAGCATGGAAGGTATGGGGTTAGGTTGACTATTGAGTCCAAAGTTGAGGGAATTAGGGGGAAGGAAATTGTGAGCACCCCAACCCGGGACCTAACACGTGTCCCGAGCTAAGGGAGCTCAAACTAAGAAAATCCATCTAAATTTTTAAAACATTTATTTGCCTTTAAAAGAAAACCACCTTTCAAACTTCCAATAAAATCAATTGGAAATATCTCTACTTAGAGGAAATCCAACCACAACTTTTAATAAACCGAAATCTGATCCATTACATTGGAAACCTTAATTAACCTTGTTTAACAAAAGAGTTTTCCATACAAATTACAAAAGAAGACTACTTAATAAATACTCCTAACAACCGACTCCTATACTTAACTTGTCAAGCCCCAAAGCAAAAGTCCACAATGAAATCCTGGCCTCATTTGGTTCGGGTCACACTGTCTCGGAATCTAAAACAGTAAAGGGAGAGGGGTGAGAATAAATCTCAATGAGCTATTATGAATGCAGCAAGATGCCATACAAGATGCAACACGTAGCATGGTAACACTTAACACATTATGAAAGCGGTAAACACCTTACGTTACCTCATTTTACCTTTTCCCGTCGAACAAATAAGTCGTACAACGTGGGAGTAAAACTCCACTCTTTGGTGAATTGCCTCCAGCACATTCACCTCTTATAGACCTCATTCCCCAGAGATCCATATAAGAAAGGATACCTATATTAGTGTATCCAAAAATAACATCTTCCCTCCGTACAACGATCGCAACAGGTCTGTAAAGGCTTCTTCATGCTCAATACAGTCGTTAGCACGGCCCGCTCCGTGGCCACGAGAGGGGAAGGGTCACCGGTATGATGAACTTTCAATCAATTATAGAACAAATCAATAATTGATTGACTTCCATCATACCCACCCGAACATTCAAGCACATATCAGATACTTGAATTATAATCCACAAAAGGGATAAACATATAGTAACATGGTAAAATATACTCACGTTACAACCATACTATAGTGCAACAGTTCATGTAATACACTATGCATAATACCATTAACGAATTTAAATTCAAGTAAGGTATCCATATAACCACATAATCCACACCGGGATACAATATAACAATACCAAATAATCCACAAAGGGGATAACCATACAACCACATAGTAAACATATCCACACATTAGGAATCATAACAACGTATCAAATATTCCACACTTGGGAAGCCACATAACACTTGCCAAATAATCCACACTTAGGATATTAAGGTAACCATATAATCAATAATTCCACAACTCGGAATAACAATGCCACAAGGTGATACATACCCATTACCAATTAGTTCAATAGTGAAACCTATGGCTTCTACACCATTGCAACTATTCACTAAAGATAGGGAGTGAGGCTGCTATATATCATAAACCTCTCTTACATAGTCATTATACAACCTCGAATAACATTAATTAAAGTTCAAGTTCTATTTCCCAAATTGGGACTATTTTGGTGAAGTCACAAATCAAACCTATCAACCATTTTCGGGGCAATATTTAAACTACTTCCACAATTCCATTTTGATCACTTAAGATGTCATTGTGTAGCCAAAGTATTCTACTTTAATCTAGGTTAAAGAGATTTCATTTTGGTTCTAGTTCGATTAGGTTTAAACAGCTCCAAAGTTGACCCAATGTCACCAGGCCAGGGCACGACTCGTGCCCCTTTGGCCTTCCTCAGATTCATGCGTCCCCACTAGGCACGACTTCCCTTTAATCCATGTCACGACTCGTCCCCATCCAAGGCACGACTCGTGCCACAGGGCACGACTCGTGCCCTGAACCCAGAATTCTGAACAAGGCTGGAAATACCTATGTAGCTATACCAATTTATCCCAACCCAAGTTTCCTCTATTTTGTGAACATAAAAAGGTTTACTAACTTCATCCATATCATTATAGATCATTTAAATCTCCAAAATAACATCAACCTAGGTTACTCACTCTTGGATTTACTACTCATTCAACCATCACAATATCACATTTCACACTTAGTTTCTAAATCTAGTTCAATCCACTTTCTTACATTCTTAATAAACCTTTATGAACAATACTATCATTCTAAGGCATTATCAAATTCCTCCACTCTAAGAATGTTTTCAAGGCATCATACAATCATTAATATCACAATAACAACATCAAATCATTTATGAACATTTAAAGAAAGGAAGTCATAATAACTCACTTTAGGGTTTTAAATGTGGAAGGTTGATCTTTATATCTTGATGGACTCTCCTAGATGATCCCACTTCAAGGATGTTCTTGGACTTGGATTTGATGGAGGATTTGCTTGGCTTCAACACTTGTACAAAGGGGACTTCAATGGAAGCTTCAAGTTTTTCTCTAGGAAGAAGGAAGTAAGAATGAAATGAAGGAGGAGGAAGGAGAGTGAGGAATATGATGGAGAGGGGAGGGGCCGGTCAAGGAGGAGTAAGAGGAGGGGTTAGGGGAGGACACTTGGCAAGGGGAGGGGAGGTTACAAACTTTGGCCCCCCATTAAAATCTACTAAGGCTTTCACCCTCACCATTTTAATTTAAATTTAACTCATTTATCCAAATAATTCATCCTACTCAATTCACCTCCTTGCACTATTTATCATTTTTCCATTTTTATTATTTCCCCAAATTTCTTTATTTAATATCCAATAAATTCTCAAGAGGTTCCAAATTCACTTCTCACCCAAATTATCTTAAATTATGAATTTAAAGACATAATTGAACACATAAAATAAATATAAATATTAAAAGCATTTAATATAATATTAAAAATTGATGCCTAGGGTTGGGGTCGTTACAGAAATGGCCCCCCCTTTCTAACTAAGGCTTTCACCCAAAAACAATTTGTTCCCCTAATATTCCAAAGCATTTAAATTAAACTCTCCTACTCAAATATTTATTCCACATGCTTTAAATCCTCCTTCCACATTTTATTCATTTCCTATTATTATATTTTCCCATTGCTTTATTTTATTTCTCTAGAAATTCTAAGGCCTCTAAATTTTTCTACAACCATTTCATCTTGACATAAGAATGTAAAGACATAAAATAGACACATAAGTTAACATTAATATTAAGAGCATATAATATTATACTAAAATTGTGCCTAGGGTTAGGGTCGTTACACTCACTCCCCCTTAAAGAAAATTCGTCCCGAATTTTAAAAAAAACTTACTTGGATTTTCAAACAACCAGGGGTATTTCGCTCTCATCTCCGACTCTAGCTCCCACGTTGCTTCCTCAACGGTATGATTCTTCCAAAGGACTTTCACTATCGGGATACTCTTAGTTCTCAACTCCTTGACTTGGAATTCTAAGACCCTTAACGGTTCCTCAACATAAGACATGTCCGCTTGAACATCATCGGGGGGAGAACTCAAAATATGAGAAGGATCATGACAATACTTCCTCAACATAGAAACATGGAAAACATCATGGAGTAAAGAAAGAGACGGAGGTAATGCCAACCGGTAAGCCAAATCCCCAATCTTCTCTAAGATTTCAAACGGACCAACGAACCTCGGAGCCAATTTACCCTTATTACCAAACCTCTTGATTCCCGTCCTCGGAGAGACCTTCAAGAACACAAGGTCACCAACCTGAAAAGATAGATCCCGTCTTCTATTGTCGGCGTAGCTTTTCTGTCTACTCTGAGCCGTCTTCAATCTATCCCGAATCACCTTGATCTTCTCCGTTGAATCTCTAACCAAATCCGGGCCCCAAAGTCTCGCTTCACCAACCTCGTCCCAACACATCGGAGATAGACACTTCCTACCATACAACGCTTCATACGGAGCCATCTCAATACTAGGCCCGATAACTGTTGTTGTAGGCAAACTCCACTAAAGGTAGATGATCCTCCCATGACAATTGGAAATCCATCACACAAGCCCGTAAGATATCCTCAAGTATCTGAATAGTTCTCTCGGACTGGCCATCGGTTTGAGGATGAAATGCCGTACTGAAACACAATTTAGAACCCAAGGCTTCATGCAATGCTCTCCAAAACCTAGAAGTAAACCTCGGATCTCTGTCGGAAACAATACTAACCGGAACCCCGTGAAGTCTCACAATCTCCTTCATATATGGCGAGCTAACCTCTCTAACGAAAACTTGGTTGATCTGGAAGAAAATGAGCGGAGACTTCGTCAACCGATCCACAATAACCCAAATAGCATCCATCTTCTTCGCGGTAAGAGGTAAACCCGAAACAAAATCCATCGAGATCCCTTCCCATTTCCACTCCGGAATATCCAATGGTTGAAGTAGTCCGCCGGTCTCTGATGTTCAGCCTTAATCTGTTGACAAGTCAAACACTTAGATACATAATCCGCAATTTCCCTCTTCATACCATTCCACCAATAACCACGCTTCAAGTCTTGATACATTTTGGTACTACCCGGATGAATCGCAAATTTGGACTTATGGCCATCCTCTAAGACACGCCTCTTGATTTCCGGTGACGAAGGAACGCAAATTCTCCCTTGGAAGGTTAAAATCCCATCTTTATTCAACGCAAATTCCCCGGATTTCCCATCTTGCACTTGATCTAAAATTTTCTTCAACTCCGGATCACCTTGTTGAGCTTCCTTAAAAGCTCCATACAATGTAGGAACGGCTCTAATATTCGCAATGATTACCTCACTCTTCAATTCTCGAGAACTCAAAGCTGTCACATACGCCTTTCTGCTAATCGCATCCGCCACTACATTGGCCTTCCCCGGATGATAAGAAATCACACAATCAAAATCCTTCAAAAACTCTAACCATCTTCTTTGCCGGTTGTTCAACTCCTTTTGGGTAAACAAGTATTTCAAACTCTTATGGTCGGTGAATATCTCAAATTTCGCCCCATAAAGGTAATGCTTCCACTTATGCAACGCAAATACAATCGCCGCCAATTCCATATCATGAGTAGGATAATTACGTTTCGCGGTGATAACTTCCTAGAGGCATACGCAATAACTTTCCCATTTTGCTTTAGAACACAACCCAAACCCGCCTTCGAGGCATCACTATAGATCACAAAATTCTCACAACCATCCGGAAGGGTAAGAACAGGAGCCGTCGTCAACCTCTTCTTCAATTCATTAAAACTTTCTTCACACTTGGAATCCCATATGAATGATACATCTTTCCGAGTCAACCTAGTCAATGGAGTCGCAATTCGAGAAAACCCCTCAATAAACCTTCGGTAATACCCCGCCAAACCAAGAAAACTACGAACCTCAGTCACAGTCGAAGGTTGCTTCCAATTAACCACGGCTTCAATTTTCGAAGGGTCCACAAAAATTCCCGAACTCGACACTACATGCCCCAAGAAAGAAACCTGCTCAAGCCAAAACTCACACTTGCTGAACTTGGCATACAACTGCTTCTCTCGAAGAACTGACAAAACAATCCTCAAATGATTTTCATGCTCCTCCCGGGACTTAGAATACACGAGGATGTCATCTATGAATACTACTACAAAACTATCAAGATAAGGCTTGAAAACACGGTTCATCATATCCATAAACACGGCTGGAGCATTAGTCAACCCGAACGGCATCACAACAAACTCATAGTGACCATATCTAGTTCGGAAAGCTGTTTTGGCAATATCATCCGGCCTAATCTTCAACTGATGGTATCCGCTTCTCAAATCAAGTTTTGAGTAGATAACGGAACCTTGGAGTTGGTCAAATAAATCATCTATGTGAGGAAGAGGATACTTATTCTTTATGGTGGCTTGGTTCAACAAACGATAGTCAATACACAATCGTAAGGTACCATCCTTCTTCCTAACAAATAAGACCGGTGCTCCCCACGGAGACACGCTAGGACGAATAAAACCCCGGTCTAGCAATTCTTGCAATTGGACCTTCAACTCTTTTAACTCGGTCGGAGCCATTCTATAGGGTGCTTTAGAGATAGGGGCGGTACCGGGCACTAAGTCAATACAAAACTCTACCTCACAATCCGGAGGCATAGAGTACTTACTAGAAAACACGTCACTAAACTCATTCACAATCGGGACATGAGCTAACTCGGGCGACTTCTTATTGGAATCTACCACATAAGCCAAGTACCCCGCACACCCCTTAGATAACATCCTTCTAGCTTTTAAGGCGGAAATAACATGTAAACCGAACATAGATTTATCCGCATCAAATATAAAAGTAGGCACATCAGGCATAGCAAATGAGACTCGTTTTCTACGACAGTCTACCAAAGCATGACACTGACTCAACCAATCCATCCCAAGGATCACATCAAAATCACGGATTGGTAACTCGACCAAATCCACCGGCAATACATGCCCACATATAGTCACATCACAACCACGATATATCAAAGAAGATGCAAGGCACTCTCCCATAGGAGTAGAGACCTCCAACACATAAGGCATAGATTCAGGTAAAATGTGCAATGAGAATGCAAAATGAGATGCCACAAATGAATGGGAAGACCCGGGATCTATAAGAATGCGGGCCTTAACTCCTGAGACAGGGACTATACCTCTAATGACGGCATTGGGATCGACCTCTCCTCGACCCAAAGCAAACACTCGACCTTGCACTCTATCTTTGGGTTTCCCATCGACATCTCTCTTCACACCACTACCTTGTCCCCCTTGACCACTACCCGAAGCTTGCTTATTCTGCCACCTCGGACAATTCCTCCGGAAATGCCCTGACATCCCACACTCTAAACATCGGCCTTGCTTGCTCCAACACTTGTCCTCCGAATGCCCTTGCTTCTTGCAATATCCACACGGTGCCCCAAACTGACCTGAAGTCGATCGATTTGCCGAAGCCGCTACATTTCCTCCTCAATTTGCTACAGAAGTGAATGTCCTTGGCTGCCCTCTGTTCTGTCCCGAACCTTGACCTTGGAATCTATTTCTGTTCCCACCTTCATTTTTACCACGGTGCTCCTCTATATCATTCTCAATCCGGTACGCCATATTCACAGCCGCTTGGAAGTTGGCGAAGTTATGAGTCAACAGCTGCTTCCGGAACTCCACCCTTAAGCCCTTCACAAACCGGTAGATCCGCCTCTCCTCATCTGGCACCAAATGAGGACAATATCGGGCTAACTCCGTAAACTTTACTGAATACAGTGCTATAGACATTGTCCCTTGCTCCAATTTCAGAAACTCAACCTCCTTCTTATCTCTAGTCACCATCGGAATGAAGTGATCCCGGAACTTACGTGTGAAATTCTCCCAAGTTTGCGGTGTCAAATCCCGATCCCAACCATCTTTTACTACCTGCCACCAGTGCTCCGCGGGTCCTTCCAGCTTGAAAACGGCACATCTCACCTTTTCTGCATCCGAACTCTCCATAGCCAAGAAAATCTTGTTCATCGCTTCAAGCCATCTCTCCGCCTTCACCGGATCCGGATCTCCGTTGAAGCTAGGAGGAGACATCTTCACAAATTTCTCTAGACCATGGTGCCCTTGCCTACCTTCTTGTTGTTGTCCCCTACCTTGATTCTGATTTGCCATATTCTGAAGAAACACTCGGAACATATCCATTATTTCGGCATTCGGATTTCCAACATTTCCCCAAAGCCCGATCTTGATCTCCATCATTACCCGCCATTAGTACAAACTCCTGCATTAAACACTCGGCGTCAGTTATCACACACTCTCACTCAGCTAGACTCTACCCGAGAACTCTAACCGAGCTCTGATACCAACTGTGAGGACCCCGACCCGGAACCTACACGTGTCCCGAGCTGGAGCGTCCTCAAACTAACTCAAAACACTAAACTTTTAAAATTTTGTTTTGACTTTCAAACATAAACATAATTAACATAACATTTCAAAAGAACTCCACTCCACTCCACATTGGAGGAGGAGTTGACCAACTTTGAAAGCGTACATCTGTTTAGTTACAAAAGATTATGGTTATGACGTAGAAATGAAGTTTATAATTACAAACGTCCATAAGGAATTATAACAAAATATACTTTCTACACCAACCTAACATACCCCGACAATACCCAAAAGCTCACTGCCAAACTCCTTTCCGCCCTTACTTGGTCGGTCCGCCTGTCTCGGGATCTAAAACATTAAAGGGAGAGGGGTGAGAATAAATCTCAGCAAGCTATTATGAATGCAGCAATATGCCAAATAATTGCAACACATAACAAGTCGCACATAGCACATTAGAAAAGCTGTAAACACATTCCATTACCTTGGTTTACCTTTTCCCTTCTGAACAATAGTCGTACAACATTGGGTATAATAATACTCCAATCTTAAGTGAGCTGCTTAAGCAATACTCACATCTTATAAGACCCGTTTTTCAGGGAACTAAATAAGATAATAGCAACTCTGTAAGGCTTTTGGCTCACTACAGATGCTATACCCCGACCTGTGGCCACAGGAGGGGACGGTCACAGATATAACATAATCCGATCACATTAGGTCACACTTCCATAATTGATCGTATTATGTTATACCCCCAACATCAGCTGATTAACAAATATCAAGCACATAATAGTTACTTGAAATATAATCCACAAAGGGCATGAACAATATAACCACATGGTAAAATATACTCATGCCCAATCAATATCATAGTGCATATTTATTCAACACAATATGCATAATATAAACAATGTATATGAACTCAATGTAAGGCAAGGAAGTATCATCAATCCATCCTACAAGGTCATTATACAGTAATACATAGCTTCTATGAAGGTTCAAGCTCAAATTACCAAGTGGGAGTCACAATTCATAAGTGCCCAAACAAGACTGCCAACTAATTCTGGTTCAGATTCAAAATTAAGTTCCTGGGGTCTTGGGCGACCGCCCATACCACTTGGGCGACCGCCCAAGTGGGTTTTCAAATGGTTCTCAGGCTACTGCCCTCTTGGGCGACCGCACAGAACCTCTTGGGCGACCGCCCAAGAGGATTTCCAAAGCATACCAGTTTCTGGACGCATGGGCGGCCGCTCATGCCCCCTTGGGCGACCGCCCAAGTGCCCAGCCAGCATTTCCAGATTTCCAACACATTTCCTTTAGCTTCAATCCCTTACCTTTTTCTCTACCCTAAAATCAAGAACACCAAGAGGATTTCTTATCTTTACAAAGTGCATCCTAAATCATGTAAACCCAAGATAAGGTAACCCTAGATTATTTATCCCTAAATCTTCCACCCATTTCATACCATCTAAATCATCTTCCAAGAACATTAACTTCATCCTATTTCATTTACTACTCATTCAACTCCTATAAGGTTTCCAAGGCATGAACCAAACATCATAAGAACAAGGAGAACATTAAAGAGAGTATGAACAAGTAAGAGAAGGGAAATCATAACAACTCACCTTAGCTAATACAAGATGAAATGAAGCTTTTCTAGGCTTGATCAACTCCTTTAGATGTAATACTGACAAAAGGACACTTGGATTTAAGAATGGACAAGAAATTCACTTGGTAGGAGTTTAAGAAATGGAGGCTTTCACCATGTTCTTTCCATGGAGAATGGTAAGAGTAAAAAATGAAAAGGATGAGGGAGGTGAATAGGGGAAGTATGGGAAGAGTGAAAGGAAAGCATGGAAGGTATGGGGTTAGGTTGACTATTGAGTCCAAAGTTGAGGGAATTAGGGGGAAGGAAATGGCCCCCCCTTTCTAACTAAGGCTTTCACCCAAAAACAATTTGTTCCCCTAATATTCCAAAGCATTTAAATTAAACTCTCCTACTCAAATATTTATTCCACATGCTTTAAATCCTCCTTCCACATTTTATTCATTTCCTATTATTATATTTTCCCATTGCTTTATTTTATTTCTCTAGAAATTCTAAGGCCTCTAAATTTTTCTACAACCATTTCATCTTGACATAAGAATGTAAAGACATAAAATAGACACATAAGTTAACATTAATATTAAGAGCATATAATATTATACTAAAATTGTGCCTAGGGTTAGGGTCGTTACACTCACTCCCCCTTAAAGAAAATTCGTCCCGAATTTTAAAAAAAACTTACTTGGATTTTCAAACAACCAGGGGTATTTCGCTCTCATCTCCGACTCTAGCTCCCACGTTGCTTCCTCAACGGTATGATTCTTCCAAAGGACTTTCACTATCGGGATACTCTTAGTTCTCAACTCCTTGACTTGGAATTCTAAGACCCTTAACGGTTCCTCAACATAAGACATGTCCGCTTGAACATCATCGGGGGGAGAACTCAAAATATGAGAAGGATCATGACAATACTTCCTCAACATAGAAACATGGAAAACATCATGGAGTAAAGAAAGAGACGGAGGTAATGCCAACCGGTAAGCCAAATCCCCAATCTTCTCTAAGATTTCAAACGGACCAACGAACCTCGGAGCCAATTTACCCTTATTACCAAACCTCTTGATTCCCGTCCTCGGAGAGACCTTCAAGAACACAAGGTCACCAACCTGAAAAGATAGATCCCGTCTTCTATTGTCGGCGTAGCTTTTCATCTACTACGAGCCGTCTTCAATCTATCCCGAATCACCTTGATCTTCTCCGTTGAATCTCTAACCAAATCCGGGCCCCAAAGTCTCGCTTCACCAACCTCGTCCCAACACATCGGAGATAGACACTTCCTACCATACAACGCTTCATACGGAGCCATCTCAATACTAGACTGATAACTGTTGTTGTAGGCAAACTCCACTAAAGGTAGATGATCCTCCCATGACAATTGGAAATCCATCACACAAGCCCGTAAGATATCCTCAAGTATCTGAATAGTTCTCTCGGACTGGCCATCGGTTTGAGGATGAAATGCCGTACTGAAACACAATTTAGAACCCAAGGCTTCATGCAATGCTCTCCAAAACCTAGAAGTAAACCTCGGATCTCTGTCGGAAACAATACTAACCGGAACCCCGTGAAGTCTCACAATCTCCTTCATATATAACTGAGCTAACCTCTCTAACGAAAACTTGGTTGATACTGGAAGAAAATGAGCAGACTTCGTCAACCGATCCACAATAACCCAAATAGCATCCATCTTCTTCGCGGTAAGAGGTAAACCCGAAACAAAATCCATCGAGATCCCTTCCCATTTCCACTCCGGAATATCCAATGGTTGAAGTAGTCCCGCCGGTCTCTGATGTTCAGCCTTAATCTGTTGACAAGTCAAACACTTAGATACATAATCCGCAATTTCCCTCTTCATACCATTCCACCAATAACCACGCTTCAAGTCTTGATACATTTTGGTACTACCCGGATGAATCGCAAATTTGGACTTATGGCCATCCTCTAAGACACGCCTCTTGATTTCCGGTGACGAAGGAACGCAAATTCTCCCTTGGAAGGTTAAAATCCCATCTTTATTCAACGCAAATTCCCCGGATTTCCCATCTTGCACTTGATCTAAAATTTTCTTCAACTCCGGATCACCTTGTTGAGCTTCCTTAAAAGCTCCATACAATGTAGGAACGGCTCTAATATTTGCAATGATTACCTCACTCTTCAATTCTCGGGAACTCAAAGCTGTCACATACGCCTTTCTGCTAATCGCATCCGCCACTACATTGGCCTTCCCCGGATGATAAGAAATCACACAATCAAAATCCTTCAAAAACTCTAACCATCTTCTTTGCCGGTTGTTCAACTCCTTTTGGGTAAACAAGTATTTCAAACTCTTATGGTCGGTGAATATCTCAAATTTCGCCCCATAAAGGTAATGCTTCCACTTATGCAACGCAAATACAATCGCCGCCAATTCCATATCATGAGTAGGATAATTCTGTTCTGCCGGTGATAACTTCCTAGAGGCATACGCAATAACTTTCCCATTTTGCATTAGAACACAACCCAAACCCGCCTTCGAGGCATCACTATAGATCACAAAATTCTCACAACCATCCGGAAGGGTAAGAACAGGAGCCGTCGTCAACCTCTTCTTCAATTCATTAAAACTTTCTTCACACTTGGAATCCCATATGAATGATACATCTTTCCGAGTCAACCTAGTCAATGGAGTCGCAATTCGAGAAAACCCCTCAATAAACCTTCGGTAATACCCCGCCAAACCAAGGAAACTACGAACCTCAGTCACAGTCGAAGGTTGCTTCCAATTAACCACGGCTTCAATTTTCGAAGGGTCCACAGAAATTCCCGAACTCGACACTACATGCCCCAAGAAAGAAACCTGCTCAAGCCAAAACTCACACTTGCTGAACTTGGCATACAACTGCTTCTCTCGAAGAACTGACAAAACAATCCTCAAATGATTTTCATGCTCCTCCCGGGACTTAGAATACACGAGGATGTCATCTATGAATACTACTACAAAACTATCAAGATAAGGCTTGAAAACACGGTTCATCATATCCATAAACACGGCTGGAGCATTAGTCAACCCGAACGGCATCACAACAAACTCATAGTGACCATATCTAGTTCGGAAAAATTTGTTTTGGCAATATCATCCGGCCTAATCTTCAACTGATGGTATCCGCTTCTCAAATCAAGTTTTGAGTAGATAACGGAACCTTGGAGTTGGTCAAATAAATCATCTATGTGAGGAAGAGGATACTTATTCTTTATGGTGGCTTGGTTCAACAAACGATAGTCAATACACAATCGTAAGGTACCATCCTTCTTCCTAACAAATAAGACCGGTGCTCCCCACGGAGACACGCTAGGACGAATAAAACCCCGGTCTAGCAATTCTTGCAATTGGACCTTCAACTCTTTTAACTCGGCCGGAGCCATTCTATAGGGTGCTTTAGAGATAGGGCGGTGCAGGGACTAAGTCAATACAAAACTCTACCTCACGATCCGGAGGCATAGAGTACTCACTAGAAAACACGTCACTAAACTCATTCACAACCGGGACATGAGCTAACTCGGGCGACTTCTTATTGGAATCTACCACATAAGCCAAGTACCCCGCACACCCCTTAGATAACATCCTTCTAGCTTTTAAGGCGGAAATAACATGTAAACCGAACATAGATTTATCCGCATCAAATATAAAAGTAGGTACATCAGGCATAGCAAATGAGACTCGTTTTCTATGACAGTCTACCAAAGCATGACACTGACTCAACCAATCCATCCCAAGGATCACATCAAAATCACGGATTGGTAACTCGACCAAATCCACCGGCAATACATGCCCACATATAGTCACATCACAACCACGATATATCAAAGAAGATGCAAGGCACTCTCCCATAGGAGTAGAGACCTCCAACACATAAGGCATAGATTCAGGCAAAATGTGCAATGAGAATGCAAAATGAGATGCCACAAATGAATGGGAAGACCCGGGATCTATAAGAATGCGGGCCTTAACTCCCCGAGGCAGGGGACTATACCTCTAATGATGGCATTGGGATCGACCTCTCCTCGACCCAAAGCAAACACTCGACCTTGCACTCTATCTTTGGGTTTCCCATCGACATCTCTCTTCACACCACTACCTTGTCCCCCTTGACCACTACCCAAAGCTTGCTTATTCTGCCATCTCGGACAATTCCTCCGGAAATGCCCTGACATCCCACACTCTAAACATCGGCCTTGCTTGCTCCAACACTTGTCCTCCGAATGCCCTTGCTTCTTGCAATATCCACACGGTGCCCCAAACTGACCTGAAGTCGATCGATTTGCCGAAGCCGCTGCATTTCCTCCTCGATTTGCTCCAGAAGTGAATGTCCTTGGCTGCCCTCTGTTCTGTCCCGAACCTTGACCTTGGAATCTATTTCTGTTCCCACCTTCATTTTTACCACGGTGCTCCTCTATATCATTCTCAATCCGGTACGCCATATTCACAGCCGCTTGGAAGTTGGCGAAGTTATGAAGTCAGCAGCCGCTTAGGAACTCCACCCTTAAGCCCTTCACAAACCGGTAGATCCGCCTCTCCTCATCGGCACCAAATGAGGACAATATCGGAGCTAACTCCGTAAACTTTCTTGAATACAGGTGCTATAGACATTGTCCCTTGCTCCAATTTCAGAAACTCAACCTCCTTCTTATCTCTAGTCACCATCGGAACGAAGTGATCCCGGAACTTACGTGTGAAATTCTCCCAAGTTTGCGGTGTCAAATCCCGATCCCAACCATCTTTTACTACCTGCCACCAGTGCTCCGCGGGTCCTTCTTGCTTGAAAACGGCACATCTCACCTTTTCTGCATCCGAACTCTCCATAGCCAAGAAAATCTTGTTCATCGCTTCAAGCCATCTCTCCGCCTTCACCGGATCCGGATCTCCGTTGAAGCTAGGAGGAGACATCTTCACAAATTTCTCTAGACCATGGTGCCCTTGCCTACCTTCTTGTTGTTGTCCCCTACCTTGATTCTGATTTGCCATATTCTGAAGAAACACTCGGAACATATCCATTATTTCGGCATTCGGATTTCCAACATTTCCCAAAGCCCGATCTTGATCTCCATCATTACCCGCCATTAGTACAAACTCCTGCATTAAACACTCGGCGTCAGTTATCACACACTCTCACTCAACTAGACTCTACCCGAGAATTCTAACCGAGCTCTGATACCAACTGTGAGGACCCCGACCCGGAACCTACACGTGTCCCGAGCTGGAGCGTCCTCAAACTAACTCAAAACACTAAACTTTTAAAGTTTTGTTTTGACTTTCAAACATAAACATAAATAACATAACATTTCAAAAGAACTCCACTCCACTACACATCGGAGGAGGAGTTGACCAACTTTGAAAGCGTACATCTGTTTAGTTACAAAAGATTATGGTTATGACGTAGAAATGAAAGTTTATAATTACAAACTTCCATAAAGGAACTATAACAAAATATACTTTCTACGCCAACCTAACGTACCCCGACAATACCCAAAAGCTCACTGCCAAACTACTTTCCGCCCTTACTTGGTCGGTCCGCCTGTCTCGGGATCTAAAACATTAAAGGGAGAGGGGTGAGAATAAATCTCAGCAAGCTATTATGAATGCAGCAATATGCCAAATAATTGTAACACATAACAAGTCGCACATAGCACATTAGAAAAGCTGTAAACACATTCCATTACCTTGGTTTACCTTTTCCCGTCTGAACAATAGTCGTACAACATTGGGTATAATAATACTCCAATCTTAAGTGAGCTGCTTAAGCAATACTCACATCTTATAAGACCCGTTTTTCAGGGAACCAAATAAGATAATAGCAACTCTGTAAGGCTTTTGGCTCACTACAGATGCTATACCCCGACCTGTGGCCACAGGAGGGGACGGTCACAGATATAACATAATCCGATCACATTAGGTCACACTTCCATAATTGATCGTATTATGTTATACCCCCAACATCAGCTGATTAACAAATATCAAGCACATAATAGTTACTTGAAATATAATCCACAAAGGGGATGAACAATATAACCACATGGTAAAATATACTCATGCCCAATCAATATCATAGTGCATATTTATTCAACACAATATGCATAATATAAACAATGTATATGAACTCAATGTAAGGCAAGGAAGTATCATCAATCCATCCTACAAGGTCATTATACAGTAATACATAGCTTCTATGAAGGTTCAAGCTCAAATTACCAAGTGGGAGTCACAATTCATAAGTGCCCAAACAAGATCGCCAACTAATTGAGTTCAGATTCAAAATTAAGTTCTGGGGTCTTGGGCGACCGCCCCATACCACTTGGGCGACCTCCCAAGTGGGTTTTCAAATGGTTCTCGGAGCTCTTTTGCCCTCTTGGGCGACCATGAGAACCTCTTGGGCGACCGCCAGAGGATTTCCCAAAGCATACCGGTTTACGGACGCGTGGGCGGCCGCTCATTGCCCCCGGGCGACCGCCGAGTGCCCGGCCCGGCAATTCCCAGATTTCCAACACATTTCCCTTAGCTTCATTTCCTTACCTTTTTCTCTACCCTAAAGTCAAGAACACCAAGAGGATTTCCTAGCTTAACAAAGTTCATCCTAAATCATGTAAACCCAAGATAAAGTAACCCTAGATTATTTATCCCTAAATCTTCCACCCATTTCATACCATCTAAATCATCTTCCAAGAACATTAACTTCATCCTATTTCATTTACTACTCATTCAACTCCTATAAAGTTTTCAAGGCATGAACCAAACATCATAAGAATCAGGAGAACATTAAGGAGAGTATGAACAAGTAAGAGAAGGAAAATCATAACAACTCACCTTAGCTAATACAAGATGAAATGAAGCTTTTCTAGGCTTGATCAACTCCTTTAGATGTACTACTGACAAAAGGACACTTGGATTTAAGAATGGACAAGAAATTCACTTGGTAGGAGTTTAAGAAATGGAGGCTTTCACCATGTTCTTTCCATGGAGAATGGTAAGAGTAAAAAATGAAAAGGATGAGGGAGGTGAATAGGGGAAGTATGGGAAGAGTGAAAGGAAAGCATGGAAGGTATGGGGTTAGGTTGACTATTGAGTCCAAAGTTGAGGGAATTAGGGGGAAGGAAATGGCCCCCCCTTTCTAACTAAGGCTTTCACCCAAAAACAATTTGTTTCCCTAATATTCCAAAGCATTTAAATTAAACTCTCCTACTCAAATATTTATTCCACATGCTTTAAATCCTCCTTCCACATTTTATTCATTTCCTATTATTATATTTTCCCATTGCTTTATTTTATTTCTCTAGAAATTCTAAGGCCTCTAAATTTTTCTACAACCATTTCATCTTGACATAAGAATGTAAAGACATAAAATAGACACATAAGTTAACATTAATATTAAGAGCATATAATATTATACTAAAATTGTGCCTAGGGTTAGGGTCGTTACACTCATTGTAGTATTCCCAAAAATGTGTGTGCCTGATATGTTTGATATGATTTGATTAGTGCTACTCATATCACCAAGATGCATCTTCTTTTCGGAAGCTCATCCTATAAGGACTCCAAGGTTAAGCGTGCTTGACCTGGGGAAATTCTAGGATTCTAGGATGGGTGATCCACTGGGAAGTTTCTCAGTGAGCACGTAAGTGAGGACAACACGTGCTGGAAAGACTTGTGGTGGTTTGTGGGGATAGTCCGTTAAATCTGATAGCGTTCCGACCCGGTCTTCGGGCTCGGGGCGTTACAAATGGTATCAGAGCGGGACCCGGCCGAAAGTGTGGAGCAAAGTGTTGTGCGGAACAAAGTGCACACCGCGGAGTCGGTGGGAGTCACCTCTTGGATCCGTACGAGCCCCTCTTGAATCCACACTGCCCGGGGTTTCGATCCAAGTAGGCCTTGTCGGGGACGGCAAGGATCCTAAGTGGGGGAGATTGTAGCATTCCCAAAAATGTGTGTGCCTGATATGTTTGATATGATTTGATTAGTGCTACTCATATCACCAAGATGCATCTTCTTTTCGGAAGCTCATCCTATAAGGACTCCAAGGTTAAGCGTGCTTGACCTGGGGAAATTCTAGGATGGGTGACCCACTGGGAAGTTTCTCAGTGAGCACGTAAGTGAGGACAACACGTGCTAGAAAGACTTGTGGTGATTTGTGGGGATAGTCCATCAAATCTGATAGCGTTCCGACCCGGTCTTCGGGCTCGGGGCGTTACACAATCTTCACCCGACTGCTCCTCTCCAAGGATTAATACATCTCCACCATCATCCACCACGTGTGCACCACCATCTTTTCCCGGACAGTCATAACTGATATGACCCAATTCGCCACAATTGTAGCACTTGACCTTTTTCCCCTTTTTAGGTCCTCCCCTTTTTCTCTCCACCCTAAGTGCAACCCCATCTACGGAAGATTCTCCCCTTTTCTCTTTCCTTCGCAACTCCTCTTGAAGGATGAGATCTCTAACCTCCGTATACACCAATCTTTGTTTTTCGACGTACTAATCGTTGTGACAGTAACCTCCCAACTATCAGGCAATGATTTTAGCAGAAAACAAGCTAGCACTTCATCGGAGAAAGTAATATCAACACTTTTCAATTGGTCCACCATACCTTTGAAATTGCCGATATGACTTGCCGCTGTCTGCCCCTCTGACATCTTCGCATTCGCAAACCTCTTTATCAAATGCACCTTATTGATATTTGACGGCTTCTCATACATGTCTGACAGCGTTTGTAGCAACTCCACCGTTGTCTTGGCCTCCATAGCATTCCGTGCAACGTCGTCGGTTAGGGCACTCCTTACCGCTCCTAACGCCTTCCGATCCAACGTCTCTTAATCCCCTTGTGACATGCCTTCGGGCTTCTCCTTCAAGGGTCCATGAAGATCCTTACAATAAAGGTAGTCTTCAATCCTTGTCCTCCAAAATGTGAAATTCACACCGTTGAATTTCTCGATTGAGTTCTTCATCTGATTGCTTCACCAAAATCCCCAAGAACGCGATTCAAAATTAATCAACTAATAAAAAAAAAATTTGAATCCTCCGAACCAATGCTCTGATACCAGTTGTTGTGAATTTGGTGGTACCCCGTTGCAATCTAGACAAGAAATCAACACACCCACAAGCACAAGAAAGAAAGAATCACACACACAAGAACACAAGAGTTGTTTACCCGGTTCATTCAACACATGAACTACATCCGGGGGCAATTGCCAAGCCAATATGTTATTAGACTCCTTCTAATATGTTGCTACACAACTACCAACGTGTTCTAGGTCGTATCTATGTTTATATAGTTATACAAGGAAGCCCTAACTCAGTTTAAGAAGAGATCTAATCAAAATAGGAAACGAAATAAAACAGCTGCTGAAGAATCGGGCATAGCGCGGCCGCCCTCGTCGACAGAGAATTTTACCCCCTCGAACGTAGCTCCAGCGCGGTCGCCCTCCACTAAGCGCGGCCGCCCTCGTCAAAATAGAAGTACCTCCGAGATTTTCCTCCTTGATCTCACCACCTCCGACTTAGGCTCCTCCTCTTCCTTGTAGTTTAGGATCCAATCCCAACAAGAACCCCAATATCATTACTTGAACTAAGATGCTCTAAAATTTTATTTCCATTTTAGGAAATAAAGAAGTGTCTAATATATGATGTCCAATTATACTGTGATAATATTTATGCCCTTCAGCTTGTGGCTAACCCTGTGTTTCCTGAACGTACGAAGCACAACTAGATTGATTGACATCTCACTAGGGAAAAAGTGGCCATGGGTATTGTTTAAACTCTTCATATTTCTACTCATGATCAACCTGCTTATTTGTTCACCAAAGCTCTCTCTACCGATAAGATTACTCAAGGGAGAATGTGGAATGAACAATTGTACAAGGAGGCTGAAAGAATTATAGTAGCTAGGATTCGTCAGATCAGAGATGTGCAAGCAAATGAGCTTAGGGATATGAGCTCATTCAAACGCTCATCAAACAGTTACGCATCGGAATAAAAATTATAGAATAATAAACAGATTAAGAGTAGAAAACAAATGAAGAACATAATGTAAACACTTTAGCAATACGAAAACTTGCTGAAAAACTTCAATACTAAAATACTTGTTGGAAATACAAGATGAAAACCAATAGCTAGTGAAGAAAAAAAATAAACTAAAAGATTAAAAGGTTCTATCTCTAGAACAATGAAAAGCAATTCTCAAGATCAAAGTGCACAAGTGGTCACACTGAGATATATCGTGCAAACTACTTAAAGTTGACTAGTCTCAAGATCAAAGAGCACAAGCTGCCTCCTCTGTTTTGAAGCTTGCTACTCATGTGCCTAATGCCAATGCTATATTGTTGTATCACTTGAGAAGAAAATTTGGGTAGCACTATGGTGTGAGAGTGTAAAGCTCCTCTTAATGACTGATTCAATGCCCAATGTGGATGCATTTTAAGTCAACAAGTTTAGGAAGAACTCACAATCAAGGGTTGAATCAAGTGTCAATGAGACAGACAAGTGGTCACACTGAGATATATCGTGCAAACTACATTAATATGGATGCATTTTGTTTGTTTCTTTATTTTTTGTTGTTTTTTTTTTTTTGTAATATACACATGTACAGTGATGCAGACAGATGTCCGCACATCGGTGCGATCATCTCAACTATGCAGTTTGAGAAAGTTCCTTAGATTAGAAAATCTCTCAAATCCAATAGCATTGGTGAAAATGTCAGCCAATTGATTTTCAATTCTCATAGATTCTAGACTAAGTATTTTCTTTTCAACAAAATTCCTAATGAAGATATGTCAAAAATCAATGTGCTTAGTACAAGATTGTTGAACGAGATTCTTTGATGTTTCCAGTGCATTACTATTATCACAAAAGACAGTTAAGATTTTATTTTTCAAACCATAGTCTTGATCATTTTATTCATCCAAAAAAGTTTTAAACACCAACTACTAACTGTCACATATTTAGATTCACGGTTGATAGACACTCATTATGTTTCACACTTGGAGACAAGGTTATGATCACTTACCTCGGAACCATTGGTTGACATGTTAAATGCGGATGTCGAGCATGATGTTCTGCGAGATGTGCGAACACTCAGTGATCATTTGAATGCACATTTGACTCCACAGATTTTAAGGACAATTTTTCTTGCTTTTCATGCTTATACTCATCCTTAAGAGGTCCTTTTGCATCTGTACATCCATAACCTGAAACTCCATTCTCAATATCTTTGACATTGAGATCAAGAGTATAATCAAAAATAGATTTGAGACATGAAAGATTAGCAATCAATTTATAACAATGATCCGAAGATCTTAAACCTTTCAAAATACATGTATTTGAATCATTAAAGACCTCACATATCTTCTTATCAAATTTAACATGTAGATTATCATCACATAACTGACTGATGCTAATCAATTTGGATTTAAACCCCTCAACATGATAAACATTTTGCAATTTAGGGAGCCCTTCAACATTCAGAATACCTTTCCCAATAATCGACCTTGTTCACCACCACCAAAATTTACTTTTCCTCCCTTTACATTTTCATAGTCCGTGAGGTACACAAGGGAGTTTGTTATATGCCTATAACACCCGCTATCAAAGTACCACGAGCTTAAGATATTGCTCTTTAGGGGTGTAAAGGCAACATGACAATCTGATCTAGGTTTTTCTACCCAAGCAGATTTTGCCTTACCAGAGATATGAGCGCAGGAATGTGCACTTGAATGTGCGCTCATACGACGAAACATATGTCCACCAATCTGCTTACCACTTTCAAAATCATGTTTCAACTTATAACAAAAGGTCGATGTGTCTAGGAGAAAAACAATAATGACACACATATTGTCTTCTCCTATGATCCGTCTTCTTGTTTTTAAAAACTTTTTCTTCTTGAGATTTTGAAGTTTCCTCACCTTCTTTCACAAAAATAGAAGTACCATAGCCAAGACCTTGTTTTCCTGCCTTTCCCATTTTCAAAACCTCATCAAGCTTAGAATTTCCAGAATTGAGTCTAGACAAAGTGTCATTAGGTTTTGTGAAATCAATTTTTACTTTCTCAAGCTCGGTGTCCTTTTTTGTGAGTAAAACTTAAAAATTGGCTATGGACTCTTTTTTACTTTCATTTTCTTTTAAAATTATCTCATTTTCAGATTTAAGTTCAGAAATTTCACTTGACAGATTCTCATTTACCTTTGTGAACACCTTGATTTTCTCAACCCGTTTGGACTAGACGGCATGAAGTTCAACGTACGTGTTGTACTAATCATCATATGATGATCCATCACTTTCATTATCAGAATCTCCATCCACAGAAGAGTTAAGTCACACGAGGTCGAAAACCACAGATGTTTGGTCAAATGTGAAATCAGTTGTACGCACATCAGATTGATCGCTTAACTGATCATCTAACTGAGCATTCGATTGCACATCTGCAAAATACAAATTTTGACAATGAGATGTAGACATAATCAAAGAGATATGACATGTCTCATCTTCATCTTCACTGTCACTAAGGGTCGCTGTGTAGCTCATTACTTTTTTCCTTAGGGAGAATTACCAATGGATCCTTCAAAAGCAAGTCAAATGATCAATAAGGACACACATTATGGAAATCAACCAGCTAGTCCAATGTCCTAAATCAATATTACCATGAGATCCAACAATCATTTAGTACTTGATAAATACACAAACATACACTCATGCAACATAAAAGGGACAACTGTCGCTGTCCCTTTCTCTCCCTCTATTTTCGTTTTTTTTCTCCTCCCAAAACTTTAAAATTAAATATTTTAAGATCTAGAACTCAAAAAAAAAATCCGAGACCATTGTATTATTCGTATCGTTAAAACGAATCAAACTAGCAGCATCAACATATGTTTTAGAGCAATATGAGATTATTTGATATATTTGTTAAGTTCACAGTTGTTTTAGTTAAGTTCACATTTGTTAATTCATAGTCTTTTTTTATCTTTTATGGCTCTCTTTTTGTAATTTTATGAGATTATTTGACATATTTGTTAAGTTCACAGTTGTTTTTAATTAAGTTCACAGTTGTTTTAGTTAAGTTCACAGTTGTTTTTAGAATTTTATAGCCTTTATTTTTGCAATTTTATGAGATTATTTGACCAATTTGTTAAGTTCATTGTTGTTTTTTTTAAGTTCACAGTTGTGTTAGTCCTTTATTATGGCCTCTATTTTTGCAATTTTATGAGATTATTTGACATTTTTGTTAAGTTCACAGTTGTTTTTAACTAAGTTCACAGCTGTTTTAGTTAAGTTCACATTTGTTTTTAAAATTTTATAACCTTTATTTTTGCAATTTTATGAGATTATTTGACCTATTTATTAAGTTCACTGTTGTTTTTTGTTTAGTTCACAGTTGTTTTAGTCTTTATGGCCTCTAAAACAACTGTGAACTTAATTAAAAAATAACTGTGAACTTAACAAAAATGTCAAATAATCTCATAATATTGCAAAAAGAGAGCCATAAAAGATAAAAAAAAACGACTGTGAATTAACAAATGTGAACTTAACAACTGTGAACTTAATAACTGTGAACTTAACTAGAACAATTGTGAACTTAACAAATATATCAAATAATCTCATATTGCTCTAAAATATATGTTGATGCTGCCAGTTTGATTCGTTTTGACGATACAAATAATACAATGGTCTCGAATTTTATTTTATTTTTGAGTTCTAGATCTTAAGATATTTAATTTTAAAGTTTTTGGAGGAGAAAAAAAAACAAAAATAGAGGGGGAGAAAGGGACAGCGATAGCTGTCCCTTTTAAGTTGCACGGGTGCCTTTATAAAAAACGGAGTGTCATTATAAATCGTGGACCTGGTGGAATTTCTTCAAAATGTGTGTCCTTATTGGTTGTTTTCATTAGAATGAGGGACTATTTGATAATTGCCCCTTTTCCTTAAAAGTATTAGCACATTCATTTATATAATGACCAAAACCAGAACAAGCCCTACATTTCACACCTTTTGAAGATTTCTTATTTTCTAAATCATATTTCTTCTCATTGCTAGTAGTACTACCCTTAAATTTTTCAAAAGATTGAGGAGATTCACTGTTAACAAAAAATTTGTATTTCTTTTTGTGTTTCGAAATGGTACCAAGTTTCTTAGTTATAGATTCACAATCATCATCCTCCAAATTGGACTCCTCAAGTTCAGTGGATAAAGCAATTATTTTTTTGGAAATTTTAGTAGCGCTAGCAAGAGCAATTGATTTTTCTTGTTGATCCTTTTGAAGGGATGAATTCATTTCAAACACAGTTATGATTCCAATTAATTTATAATGACTCAAGGTTTCAGCATCATATGCTTCTTCAATCACAGAAATTTTCATGTTAAATCTTTCAGGAAAGAGATCTTAACATTTTGCTAACAAGTCAAGCATTAGAAATTGAATCTCCATGCATAGGACTCATTCGCAATATCCAAAATTTTAGCAGAATAAGTTTTAATTGTTTCATTTTCATCCATCCTAAGATATTCGAATTGATTAATTAAAACTCTTAGTTTTGTTTGCTTAACACTTTTAGGACCTTCACAATGAAGTTGAAGAATTTCCCAAGCAGCCTTTGGCAACATTTTGATTAGCAATGAGTCTAAACATGTGTATATCTACATGATGAGATATGGCACCCATGGATTTAGAATTGTAATTGGCTACAGCAATTTTCTCATTGTTCCATGACTCCTCGGGTTTCAAAACAAAGACTTTTTCTTTCTTAGAATCAGAAGGTAAAGACTCAACTTCGACTAAGGGCAATGGGTAACCTTTTAGGATACTTAACCAAGCCCTTTGATCAATAGCTTTAATGTAAATGCACATCTTAGCATTCCAAATTATAGTTTGAACCATCTAGAATAGGAGCCTATTGTGACTTGTGTGCTGACAATCCATGGTGACTACTTTCAAGGATCAGCTCTCAGTGTCGTCGAGAGACGGCTCTGATACCAATTGAAAGAATTATGGTAGCTAGGATTCTTTAGATCAGAGATGTGTGAGATAATGAGCTTACGGATGTGCGCTTATTCAAATGCTCATCAAACAATTACGCAACGCAATAAAAATTACAGAATAATAAACAGATTAAGAGTAGAAAACAAATGAAGAACGAGAATGTAAACACTTCGAGACGAAAACTTGTTGGAAAACTTCACTATTAAAATTCTTGTTGGAAATACAAGATGTAAACTAATAACTAGTGAAGAAACAAAAACAAACTAAAAGATTAAAATGTTCTATCTCTAGAACAATGAAAAGAAATTTTCATGATCAAAGTGCATAATGCATATGAACTCTTGAGAATAAAGAAAATTAATGAAGTTCTTCACACACTTTCTCTCTCTAAGATGTTGAGTATTTGTGTAGAAAATGAGTAAGTTTCTCCTTGCCATCCTCTCTCTTTTATAGAGTCTTCATCCATGTCAAGTCTTCAGTCATCACTCTTTTCTTATAGACAAGACTCCTCCTTTGACCTACACAAAAGACAATGCTAACAAGGAAAGGAAAGGTTAGAGTTAGTAAAAGCTACTCAAAATAAAATGCCTCACCTCAAATGGCAGTCAACTCCATTCACTTTCACAAGGAACCAAGCTTACATGAAAATGAGGTATAAAAGGACACTTACTTTATAAAGTAACAATACCCATGGCCACTTTTTCCCTAGTGAGATGGCAATCATTCTAGTAGTGTTTCGTTTTTTTTTTTTTTTTTTTTTTTTTTTTTTTGATATCCAGTTCCCGCCTTCGCCGGACTAGTCTGGACCACCGTGTACCTGCCCCGCATAATCTTGGCAGAGGTAAATCGCGGAATGTGCCCTATGCGTGGCAAAGACCCCTTATACTCGAGCCCCAAGGGAGCCCTCCTACAAGGCAATTGCATCACTATTACATCACCAATGGGCGCTCAGTGCTCCCGCCAAAGTGGCACTTACATCACTCTTACAACACCATTCGTCGCTCATTGCTCGCCAAGATTCGAACTCCCACACCGAGGGTACAAGGCCCAAAGAATCCGCTTCCTTAATCGCACGGATGTGCCCCGGGGGACTCCAAGGCTCCTGAAACCCTAGGAAAGAATTAAACCACAAGATTCCCCCCAAGGGGAATCGAACTCGTGACCTCCCCGAAGGGAAGCCACTACAATACCATCAGGCCAGGAGACCTTTGGTATTCTAGTAGTGTTTCGTGCATTCATGGAACATAGGGTTAGCCACAAGCTGAAGGGCATATTTATTATCCCAGAATAAAGGGACATCACATATTAGACGCTTCTTTATTTCCTAAAATGGAAATAGCATTTTAGAGCATCTTAGTTCAAGTAATGATATTGGGATTCTTTTTTCCAGTGAACTCACCAAATCAGTATTATTCTCTTCTTATTGAAGTATGCTATATTCTCATCACTGATGAGTTTTTAGAGGCTAAATTGCTGATTATTTGTGCTAGTAGTCAGGATTGATTGAGTATGATTCAGTAATTTTGGCTTAAATGTGTTAGATTAGTATTAAATCGAACACGGTATTTCAGGAATCAATTGTCACATAACAATCATATAGTAACTCCCCTAAATACTTTTGATTTGGATAAATGATAAATATAGTGAATTACTTTTATTTAATTACTCCCTCCGTCCCAATCTAAATGTCCCAAAATGGGTTCGACACGGGAATTAAGGAATAAATATATATAATGTAAAAAGTGTATAGTGAAATAAATGTTGTGAGTATGAAAGTGATGTAGGAAAGAGAAAGTGGGGTAGGGAATAGTTAGTGGATATTTATTGTGAGTATGACAAGTGGGTCCCACAAATAAAAAAGTAATAAAAAACTTTCCTTTTTTGGGTTGGGACATTTTAAATGGGACACCCAAAAAGGAAAGTTACATTTAGATTGGGACGGAGGGAGTATTACTTATGCTATGAAAGAGCATTGCATTGCTTTGATTTGAATTTGATGATGTCAGAACTCTCACTTGAAATCTCGAATGAAAAAATGGTGTGGCTCATTCAAAGAGGTTACAAAAACTAGTCCCGGTAATAATGAATCTATTTGAAACCCAAGTTCAAGACTCTGTCCTTATTTTGTTTGATCACATTTGACTTTTATTGACTCAACATTATGTCAATCTAATCATGCTAATGAAATTATAAAAATTGTTAGTGATTTATCAATAACAATTTTTAGAATTTCATTAGTACGATGATTAAATTGACAAACATGTTTAAATTATAATTATCCAGTTTCTTAATTTGAAGAGACAAAGTTATTATCTTAATTTTTTTTAAAAAAAGAAGACATTCGGACAAAAATTAGCTAAGAAATATAAATTCATTTTGGGCTGGAGATTATTTATCAAGTTTTTAACTATTAGTACTAAGTAAAAAATAATAATAAAGTACTAAGTCTCAAAATTAATTTCCATTTATGTTTTAATCGCAAACACAGATAGACATTCTTCATTTTAAAATCGAAGGATTTACACATAAAAAAATGAAAAATAATAAAAAGTAATCAGAAAAAACTATAAATAAAAATAATATCTGACCAAAGTAATTTTCTTGGACGGGAATGAAGGGAAGGGGGACGCCGGTGGAAGGGGTTTCCGACCGGAGATGGGAGTGGAGAGAGAACGTCTCGGAGAGCGAGAGAGATAGAGTTTTGTAACCAGCGTCACCGTAGTCAGATTTTGACGACGAAAATGAGGCACCGGCGTGGTACAACAGGGCCGGAAGATAGGGAGTGGAGGGATTTTTCCGCGGTGGTGGATCTAGAGTTAGTGTGGTGGTTTTGCCAGTGGGAGGGTGGCCGGAGACAAAAGAGACAACCGAAGAACGGAGGTGGATCTGTGTTTTTTTCCGGCGTTAGAGGCCGGAGTTGGACGGAAAGGGGAGAGGAGGGGATGCCAGACGGTGATGGGATGAGTGACGGAGAGAGAATGTGGGTTTTGGGTGTGATTCGTGGCAGGGGTGGGGAGTTCGTCGGAGTTTGCCGGAAGTGGGGAGGGGTGACGTAAAGAGATTGAGGAGAGTGAGAAACTTAGGCTCCGTTTGTTTCGACGTAAAACATTTTTCGGAAAACATTTTTCGGAAAACGTTTTCCGGAAAATGTTTTCTTGTAAAATATTTTACTTAGGAAGGCGTAAAATGTTTTACATTATTATTTTTTATTATTATTATTATTATTATTATTTATATTATTATTATTATTATTATTATTATTATTATTATTATTATTTTTATTATTTTTTTTTTATTTATTATTATTATTTATTTATTTTATTATTTTTTATTTTTTTATTTTATTTATTATTATTATTTTTATTTTTTTAATTATTATTTATTTTTTATTTTTTATTATTTTTTTTATTATTAGTATTTTTTATTATTATTATTATTATTTTTTATTATTATTATTTTTTTTATTTTTATTTTTATTTTTTTTATTATTATTTTTATTTTTATTTTTATTTTTATTTTATTATTATTATTATTATTATTATTATTATTCTTATTATTGTTATTATTGTTATTATTGTTATTATTGTTATTATTATTATTATTATTATTATTATTAGAATGAGGAAGTAGAATGTTGTACCTTGTGAAATATGAGTTGTACATGAAGGGCACCATTTTTCGGAAAATGTTTTACTTAGGACAAGGTCAGTAAGTCGTTTTACTTGGGAAGGGGCGTAAAATGTTTTCCGGAAAACGTTTTCTCCATTTTTCGGAAAACAACCAAACACCGGAAAACGAGTTATTTTACGGAAAACATTTTCCGGAAAACAACCAAACAACGGAAAATGTTTTACGGTTTTCCGGAAAACAACCAAACAACGGAAAACGAGTTATTTTACGGAAAACATTTTCTGAAAAATGTTTTACGGTGAAACAAACGGGCCCTCAGTTGAAGTATCTAAGAACTTACTTGTACCATCAGCTTAAACTAAAATTGGATCCAATCCTTTGCTCAGCTCAACTGGTGGAGCCCTGCAAAAAAAAAAATCCCATTATACCCTAGTTTCGGGAATCACCTTGCAGAGTGCAACAAATTTCTACTGTACTCCACATCTGAGTTGGTGTATGAAATAACCAAACACATGGAATCTTGCAGAATAGAAGGGAGTAATATGCCACACCACCAAAAAAAATCATTTTTCCAAAACCAAAGTTATGTACCCCAGTGGCTTTTGTAGAAGGGGTCAAATTACTCCCTCCGCCGCAAAAAGTTTGTCCCACTTTGACTTTCATGGTCAACTCAATTGAACTTTAACCATAATTTTATAAAAATCTAGATATCCATATACAATTCAAAAAATTGTTTTTGTTTTACCGTTAGGAATACTATCAAAAACAATTTTTAGAATTGCATAAAGATATCTAAATTTTCTTACAAATACGGTCAAAGTTCAATTGAGTTGACCAAAAGTGGGACAAACTTTCGGGGATGGAGTATGATATAGTGGTATTTTTTTCCTAAACCAAACGGGGTAAAATTGATAAATTTAATGTTTTAATGGTAAAAATGTTATTTTCTTAAACTTGAAGGTGGTAAAAACGACATAGCTCTAAAATCCTTGGGGTCGAATGACCACCATGGATGTATGTAGCTTCGCCCATGTACGCACCCAATGGAGAACTAGAGATACTGTTTACAAACACAATATCATTACCTTTGTCTAATTTTGAAGTTACCGGTGCCAATCGGCATTGGTATCCCCATAATGATGCATTCACTTACGCCTTCAATCTTGTCATCTCTCCCATTCACAGCTGCATTGAAAAGGTGATCTGCAGTCTTCTCAAATGATGCAAGCATCAATACACTGTCTTTCATTTTCTGAATCCCGTGCCTAGTGATTCCTAAAACTTCCCCCTGATACAAGAAACCAACATGAGTATTAGGATCTTCCTTCTAAGTGAAAGTTTAATATACTCCCTCCGTCCCGAAATGATCTTCCCACTTTTTTGTTGTTATTATGAAGGTACTTTAGCAATAAATTTAGGTTAATTTAATCGTCCTAATGAAAATTTGAAACTTGTTATTAATACACCATTATTTTTAGATGTTCATTAGGATAATTCTTTCAACCTAAAATTATTGCTCAAAGTATCTTTATCGACAAAAAAAGTAGGAACTTACTTTAGATGTCATCAGATCTCCTAAAAGCTTCATATGCCGAATGTCTATACTCATTCCATACTCTTTCATGATATACTGAATTTCATCTATTATACACGATCTTGCAGCTTCAATTCCAAGTGTCTGTTGTATTTCCATAATATTATTACTTTTGGTCTTGATTCCATTAATTCCTTCCATGCCCAACACTGGTAGGAGACCCGTACTGAAAGAGTGACCAATAATATTAGAAATGCATATAAATTTGGATACAAAACAGCTTTTAAGTGCTAAAATTAACAGAAAAAGTCAATTCGGCATTGTTGGATATTATCCCACAAAAATGCTCTAAATTTTCTGTACATGATGAAAGTGATTATTGAATGATACACAGATATATTATCTCTTCAATAGTACTCCCTCCGCTCCAAAATAGATGTCGTTAGAACCAAAATTTTGGTCCAAAACATGTCAATTTGGGCTAAAAGCATTCAAATTCCAATTTTACCCCTACATTGGATCTTGTTACAATCTGTTAATCGATTCATTGAGTGAAGTAATGTAGGAGAGAACAATGAACAAGGGTAAATTTGGTACTTTATTCATTAAGTTGTAGTAATTGTTTTTCTTAAAACTAGTGAAAATTCGAACTAAACTCATTTTGGACCACAGGAAGTAAGATTTATACTTTCCTGTTAAAGTAGCAAAAAACAAAAACAGAGAGAGAGAGAGAGAGGAAACAATGAACTAACCCTTCAGCAAGTAAGATGTACTCCTCATTGTTATCTTCATCTTTGCTTATTACGACACGTTCAATTGTATTAATCCCCTGCCAACCAGAAGATGAAAGTTAATAATCCATGTTAGCAGGTCTCAGCCAGTGATTCAATCTTTATTTATTTGCGAAACTCCTCCGTTGAAATTATATTCTCACCTTCACAACAACTGTTGGAAGCCTATTCTTGTACCAATTAAGTTCAAAATGAAGCTTGCTTTTATCAGACTTAAGGGAAACTTCCAGCTTCCTACCATCCAAAACCGTGATATTCTGCAGATGAACAATCATTTTCAGTTATCAAGTTTGCAGACAAGTCCAAAGGGAAGTGATAAGAACTTGAACTGCTTGAACCAACGTTCCATCCGAATATATGTAACAACGATGTGACTGGTTAATTTTGTGAATCCACATATTAAATCATGTGATTTCTGACCAATCGTGTATCAAGCCACATAGATTGGATGAAAGGTTCTTGGACAAAGCTTACCCCTTCCTTCAGTTTGATCTTTGGAGTCCTCAAAATCGATTCTTTCACCGTATATGCATCTATACCGAGTTGTAAATCTTGGATTATTCTCATGTCAAGAGTGATTACGATAGATGCTCTTATTGCCATTACAAGCTTTATACTCTTTGCAACCTACATATCAAGAGACGATTAGGCAATAATGCACTGTTACACTGCCTAGCAAAGATTTTTAAGTCCCGGACTACAAGCACAAGTATTGTAAAACAACTTATTATGGAAGAGTTATAGAGTATGCAGCTTGTTTTCCAAAACAATCAGAAGCTGAGTGTCACATATAATTGGCTGAAAAGAATGAAATGGAGACTCAACTCAAAAAAAGAGTATAGCAAACTTTGAACCAGCACAATGCACTGGCATGTCAGAGTCCACTTTCAGCATAAATATAAAATAAACTAAGTGACAATATACAATGAAAAACAAGGATCTTACCTCGCCCAAAACAGTTTTTTCAATACGGCCTTTGACCAGCCTAGCTAATTCTAGCTTATTAGGCGAATCAAGCTTCGCTTTAATAATTGGGGTGCTAATTTTCTTGGCCGCATTTATAATTTCTTTGATACGAGGAACTCCAAGAGTAACATCTACGACAGAGTTAAGTATCTCATACAGAAAGACACTCATTAACAGATAAGGACCAAGAAACAAGCTGCAACAAAAAATGAAACTATATGTATAAAAAAGGATACTCATGCTAGCAACTCCAGCAAAATGAAAAGTTTTTAGTGTCATCTGAGTTCCTGGCTCCCCAATACTCTGAGCACCAATTGCCCCAATCGCTGTTCCAGCTTCAATCTTTTTTAAATGGTACCGGGAGATGCAGGTGACCAAGAAAACCTACAATATTTGATAAAGAAAAAACGATTCATGAGATTCATTACATGCTATCAAAGACATTGTTGGCTATATGGTCAGAGATTTAAATGGATTTGTATAACTATTTTTGCTGTACTAGCAAAAAAAAAGATATTGAGGAAATATAGATATGTTGAAGGTTGCAAAGACGACATTTGAGAAAAAAAAAATTAAAGTAAACATTTTCAACCACTAGGAAAATATTAAGAATGGATAACAAAAATTGGTCGTATACATACACAATAGACCCTTTCTCATTCCACTTTTCAACTAATCAAATGGTTTAGGGCAGATGAGTTATGAGTACCAAATACACAAGGAATGCATTCACATCATTATTAAGTTATACTGATATACTCCCTTCGTCGATCAAGAGCGAATATGAAATTTTTTGGTCATTCATTTTGGGACAAAGTAGTATATATTTCTTGCAGTTTTCTTTAATAAAGGGAAAACATTATTCTTATCCAAAGGTGACTTTGTTGACAAGGATACTTGACGCACTTTCACAAAGCAAATAAATTAGGCAAAATTTGATGGCAAACACTTTTATGCTTGCTCGTGTATGATGCAGAGGGGGGTGGGGATTAAAGTACCTCTAGTTGTCTTGGTGTAAGACCAGATATACTTAGAGCAACCTTTTCAAGATATTTGACATCTTTGCCTGTAAGTTGTGCATCATCCAGTTTAAGTGTTTTCCTCGTCTTTTCAAATCTTTCAGTGCATCCCTCAAGGAATTTTGATATTTTATTCCTGAAGTCTTCAGAGCAACCCCCATCAGGAGTCATATCATGCTTTTCAAGCCTTTCATGAACAAGTTGACGTATCTGTGAGGGAGACAATCCTGAATGTTCTCTAGCAGGGCATGTGGCCTATCATAAAAGAAAGTCAACTTTATTGGAACACATCTTATTCTCAACATTAAATTTGCGGATTGAAAGAAAAAGGAAAGTTAATAAGAAACTGATTGAACTTGATGATTAGACCTTGGCTTTCATTAACAATCTATTAAAATTCAAAGGAAATCCACGACTCCCTTCCATCAGTGCCGGATCCATGCCATCATCACCATATACAAATTGAATTATAGATGAATTAGCACTTCGCACTGTGTTGTCATACTGAATAGATAGGTCCTCCAGTGCTTTTATTAGTCTACGAGACATATAACCTGTGTCAGCCGTTTTAACCTGCAGCAATGACAAAACATCAACATAAAATATCTTTAAGCTCAATTAATCATGTAATGGATGAAAAGTGAAGAGCAGAAACTCCCATATTCTGATATGTGGCATTTTCAATGGAAGAAATGTGAAGCATGCACGATATGTGAACGAGACATGGAAATGTTTTCACTGGTATAAGATTTCACTTTCGATTAAGAATTTGTAGAACATATACCTACATTATCGAAAGGTGATGACATATGGAAAAAGAAAATTGCTAACAGTGTAACACATAACCTTGTAAACATTCACTAGCAACCAATTAACGTGTCATACACCAAGAAATCACATGTGCACAAAAATGCAAGCAAGAGCTCTACCGAATACAAGTGCCAGACATTGAGACTATGCTATGAGAAATAAATGGATAGTTTTCTAAATGAATAAAGAAATTATCTGACTTATTTAAATTCAAAGCATCAATGGTCGTTAACCCTGCATAATGGCTTCCAGACGAGGACTCTGATGAAAGAGAAGAAAATGAATAAGAACTGACATTTCTAAAGAGAGTGAATGAAGCTGCCACTTGTTAACTTATTTATTTCTCTTTCAATCCTAATCACCAAGAAAAACAATAATCCAAATGCAGTACAACCTACTATAAATTTCACATCAAACAGTCCAACCGATCAAAATATAAACGGTCAAGCTACAATGAAATATAGTTTTGTCTATCAAATTGTATCTTAAGCTCATATTCTGATATGAACACCAGTATGCCAACTATGGGGATCCGAGTATATTTAGAAGAAAAGAACAGCCAGATCTACTTGTAATACTTGAGGGAGTTGATTCACAACAAGTTGATCCATTTATTGCTTCACCATTAATTTCAGAGAAGGCTTTCAGGTTGATAGTTGATAAGTCAATATTCAAATTAACAAGATTATTCAAGCTATATTCTTAAAAGGAGATTGCATATGGAAGAAAATCTTGACACCACAGAAAAAAGGTGTCTGCTAACAGCCAGACAGCATAGATTCTTGCAAAAGAGAAATGGACAATTAAGGCTAGTAGAGGGAGTTGGCCATACAGCTGTATCCACAAGTCCTTCTCGCCCTCCCATCGTGTGGAAGAAAAACTCAGTGGCAGTCAAACCACTATAAAACGAATTGGCAACAAATCCTTTTGCCTGCGAAAATAATGAATAAAGTCAGAGCTCTATGGAACAAGATTACCCTAGTAAATAAAAGTTCGATCTTCTTTCCGTCAACCCCAATGCACCATAAAGACTATACGCTCTTTCAGAGTCAACAAAAGAACAACCATAGTAATGAAAATCAATGCAAGAAGAAAGTAACAATGAATAAGAGAAGCATTGAACATACAGCAGGGGTCTTAGACATTCGAGGGAAATGAGGAAGACTTCGATCAATAAATCCATTTGGAGCACGCCGACCTCCAACCGATTGCTGGCCAACACATGCAATCATCTGACTAATATTGATCGGAGATCCTTTGGAGCCACACTGTGACATAATTAGGGGGCTGTTTCTCCAATGTAGGTGTTGCATACAAACCTACAGAGGATACAAGTCAGAACAGCCTTCTATCTTCAACACACACCAAAGCAATATATGGTCCACCCTCAAGTCCCATAACTTCAAAACAAGCTTACTATAAGATGACGGGAGTTCCATCATTACTCTCAAAGAACGAAAAGGAAGGGAAACAAATAGATATGAAGTTATACAATCGGAATGCAGAAACCTTAGACGTTAATAACCGAAAGGTTAGACGAAGTGATATCTATAATGTGTCCATTACCTCTCCAGTTTTAGTTCTAATTGTATTCAATACATTGGTTATCTCAGCTTCAAGTGTCTGAGCAGCATCACAACCAGGTTGCAGCTTAAGCTTTCCTTCATTATAGTCTTGTATGAACTTGTCGCATCTTTTAGTACCATCCGAAATTTTTTCACACTTGTCTTCGTTCAACCGATCCCCAGGTTGTACATCATCAATTCCAATTGAGAATCCATGATTCCCAATCCAACGAGCACTGCATCAAAGCCAAACTCAAAATTAAAATATACACAAGCTAAATCAAGAAATGCATCTTCCTCTAGATTAATGTATCACCTTCAGAAAATAGACATGAATATCGGTCTGACTGGATAAATATCGGGAAAATACATAAATAGGCCCCCGAACTTAGGCTTTGGATGCGGATATGCACCTAACGTCGATTATTGGCATCCTTGCCCCTAAACTCATAAAAATGAGAGTATATTTGCCCTCTGTTAAGATTTCGTCCAAAACTTAAGGATTTTGGGACCTTAATTAAATTAAAACAACGTTGGAAGGGGTAAACTGTGAATGAAAGGGTTGAATTTGTTCAAAATAAGTCCCTCACTTATTGATATTTTCTCATGTTAGTCACTTTTACTTTGGCAAAGAATATTTTTATTATTAAAAATATTTTTAATTATTAACATGATTCTGATAACATTTAAGAATTTTTAGCAGATATTTTTTTATAATAATTATTTTAATATAAAAAAAATAGCAAAGAATTTTTATTTTTTTTAAAAAATGTTTATCTCTTAATAATTATTTTATAAATACCTTTATTTCCTCTAACTAATTCTACTTAATATAATTATTTTTATTATATAATTTGATTTTTTAAGCAAATCAAAAAATAATCTTTTAAAAGATTAATTTTTTATCTACTTAAAAAGAAAGTTAGATTATTTAATTTAAAATAATCAAAATATTCTTTGAAAAGATTATTGTTTGATTTGCTTAAAAAGATAGCCAGATTATTTAATTTAAAATAATAATAAAATATTCTTTTAAAAATATTATTTTTTGATTTGCTTAAAAAGAGAATCAGATTATTTAATATAAATTATTATATTAAGTAGAATTAGCTAGAGGAAATAAAGGCTTTTATAATATAATTATTAAGAGATAAACATTAATTTTTAAAAAAAAAAAAAATCTTTGCTTATTTTTTTTAAAAAAAAGTTAAAATTATTGTTCAAAAAATCTCTGCTAAAAATAATTCTTATGTATTATGAGAATTACGTTAAATAACTAAATATATTTTTTAATAATAAAAATATTCTTTGCCAAAGTGAAAAAAGGCTAGTGATTAACATGAGAAAATATCAATAAGTGAGGGACCCAGTTGAACAAGTTCAACCCCTGAATTCACACTTTACCACCTTCAACGTCGTCTTTATTTAAATTAGGTCCCAAAATCCGTTAAAATATTGGACGAAATTTTAACGGAGGGCAAATATACTCTCATTTTAACGAGTTTAAGGGCAAGAACTCAACGTTAGTGGCATATCTGCATCCAAAACCTAAGTTAAGAGGCATAGTTATGTATTTTCCCATAAATATCTTTTAATAACATTCACATGCATATACCAATCAAACGAAGCATCATATATTCATATGATGCAATGAGCAACAACCTGCCAAAACCTTGAAGATATGAACAGATTCACAAGCTGTTAAACACTAAATAATTCAACACATTTTCAAGCAACCTTCAAATCATTGCTCAAAACTAAGATAAAATTAATATTGATAATGAGAAGGCAACCTAGAAGAACTTGACCAACACCAGAGTTGACCAATAGGTGGAATCTTGAACATCAAATAAACTGGTAAAAGATTATGGCAAACGGAATGTATAAACAAGTAATTAGGTCCGAAATGTTGGCTAGAGCCTTAAAACGCACTTCGAAATGACCAAAAACGTTGAACCATATCTGGCCAACTTTCCTCATCAATTAAGTTAAAGCATGATTACATGAATAGACTGAGCTTTAAGATAAGTTGGTGAGTTAATAATGCATCGGAGCCATCACAGAATTAGCCGTGAACAAATTCACACGCAAACAGGAAAGCACTTTAAACCATCTCTTCACGTGTGTATAATATACTTGCCCCCTCTCCCCGCCAACTTAATCTCTGACGTAGCGGAAGCTAAGATAGATGGTTGATTACGGGTAGAAATTAATCAATACGCGAATCAACCCTTCAATCGCAGTCGAAATTAATCAAGACTACAAATTGGAACAAGAAAATGAATTGTTATTCAAAACGGCAAAAACTCCCTTAACAAAACCCTAGAAAACGTTTAAATACTCCTGCCAACCCTAGAATGAAATAAGAAAACAATGACCAATTTAACCCTACTTAAATATTCAAACTCAGTAATACGGAACTAAAAAAAAAACGACGTAGGAACTACTCACGCGAGGCGTCCGCCTGGGAACAAGCCAGGCGTCCGCCTGGACAACCGCACCAACTCCTCTTGTCGACGAAGTATGAGGCGCCCGCCTCCCCCATGATGAGGCGCCCGCATCAAAAGCCGAGAGAAACCCCTCCTTCGCTGTACTTCGAGGCGCACGCCCGGGATCAACCGAGGCGGCCGCCGCCCGGTACTTCAAGGTTTATGTCCGTTGCGGTCGAGCGACTCTAAGAACTCGAACGCCAACTCTTCGACCGCATCATTCTCCCCACGCCCGAAAAATTCGTCCTCGAATTAACAACCACTTCATCATCAGACGAATCCCCCGCATACGGGACCAAATGCTTCACGTTAAAGACATCCGAAGTACGAATGTGGCTTGGCAGTTTCAACTTGTATGCATTTGGATTAATCTTCGCAATGACCTCCACAGGACCAATCTTCTTAGCTGACAGCTTATTATACTCACCAACCGGAAAACGGTCTTTCGTCAAAATAGCCCACACAAAATCACCAACCTGAAACTCGACAATACGCCTTTTCTGATCAGCTGCCTGTTTGTACCTAGCGTTCGCAGCCTCCAAATTAGCACGCACCTTGGAATGAACATCCTGTAACCCGTAAAACCGGATCGACCGCTTTACCACGCACCTTGTGTTTGACGGGCAATGTAATCGTATCCAACGGACCCTTCTACCGAACCACGTAAACCACTCGAAACGGGCTAAAACCAGATCTTTGCGATTACACGGTAATGATTGTGGGCAAATTCCGCCTGACACAGCTTCTGATCCCAAGATTTAACATGATCCCCAACCAAACATCGCAGCAAGTTACCCAACGATCTGTTCACTACCTCGGTCTGCCCGTCAGTCTGAGGATGATATGCACTGCTGAAATTAAGCTGAGTATTAACCATTTTCCACAAGCTACGCCAAAAATGACTTAGGAACCGGGTATCACGATCGACACAATAGTAGACTGCAGACTACGCAGACGGTAGACCTCCTCAAAAATAATCGAGCCACATTAACCGCATCCGTCGTCTTCTTACACGGAATGAAGCGAACCATCTTGGGAAAACTCCGTCGACAACCACGAAGATGGAATCAAACCCCGCCGCGTACGTGGCAATCCCAAGACAAAATCCATACTAATCTCCGACCACTGGCCGACTAGAACAGGTAATGGCATATACAACCCCGCATTAGTAGCACCCGCTTTTGCCATGTGACACACCCGACACCGCCGCACATACTTATCGACTTCCTTCCGCATACTGGCCAAAAGTAAGAGGCCCGAACAAGCCGCAAAGTACGATCACGACCAACATGACCCTCACCACGGAGCTCCCGTATAATCATCAAGCGGAGACTACAATCAGAATACATAACCGATTACCTCGAAACAAGAACCCATCATGAATCAAGAAATCCGGTTTACGCCCGCCCGAACATCCGCCAACACGACCGAGAAATAAGGGTCACAGCAAGTAAATCACTAAGGAATCAAACCTGTGCACATCCACACGCATAGTCGTTAATAGCCCCCGACGCCTACTCAAGGCATCAGCCACCTTATTAGTAACTCCCGCTTTATGATTGACCACAAAAGTGAATTGCTGCAGAAAAGCAATCCACCGAGCATGGCGAGTCGAAATCTTGTCTCGACCATGAAGATGGCGCAAGGAATCACGGTCGCGAACAAGATAAACTCCCGATGGAACAGAGCACGGCGCCAATGCTTCACAGCCGAACAACAAAGATAAAACTCCACATCATAAGTACTATATCGTGTCTTGGCTCCCGACAGTTTTTCACTGAAATATGCCACCGGGCGCCCATTCTGACTCAAAACAGCCCCAATACCCACTTTCGAAGCATCCGTATGTAACTCGAACGGCTGTGAAAAATCGGGTAACACTAAAATAGGGGCAGATGTCAACCGCTCCTTAATCTGCTCAAATGCTATGTCGGCTTCAGTAGTCCAAGTGAAACGAACCCCTTTCATACAATCGCACCTGAGCTACGATACTCTTTTGAAATGAGGGATAAAACGTCGATAGAACGATGCCAAACCATGAAAGCTTCGTACCTCGGTAATCGTAGTAGTGGCGAGACCAGTGTACCGCCGCCACCTTCTCGCATCCACACAAGGCCTCGCCCGAAATCACATAACCCAAAAATAATACTCGAGGCACCATAAAAACACACTTCTTAGTCGCGGCATAAAACTTATTATTACGGAGCACCAACAGTACTTCACGCACATGCTGCAAGTGGTCTTCCTTACTGCGACTGTAAATAAGAATGTCATCAAAATACACCACCACAAAAATCCCAATAAAGGGTCGCAGAAATCGGTTCATCACACGCATTTAACGTACTCGGGGCATTAGACAACCCAAAAGGCATCACTAACCACTCATACAAACCCTCACGAAGTTTTCAAGGCCGTTTGTCTTCCATTCATCTCCCGGCCGAACACGAATCCGATATACTCCACTCTTCAAATCCAACTTTGTAAAAACTGTAGCACCACTAATCTGATCAAGCAGGTCATCTAAACGAGGGATCGGAAACCTGTACCGGACTGTAATTTTGTTGATAGCTCTGCTTGTTGTGAAAATCACGTTCTTGCGCAGCGGAATAACGGATCAAGCCTTGAGAATGAATAAATACGATGCAACACACACGAAAAGTAAATCACACACAAAAGAACACACAAGAATGTTAACCCGGTTCGTTGCAACGACAACTACGTCCGGGCGCTACCAAGCCAAAATATTCTCACTATAATATTTTCGTATGTTTACAATCACAAAGACCAATTTGTTTCTAGGCTACCACATGTATTTATAGGATACAAGAAATCAAATCCTAGCAATAAAAGGATTCCTAACTTAAGAAAGTATTCTTCTTCCTTAACAAGTCTTCCCAAATATTGCCGTCACAAGGAATCCCAAATCCAAGAGGAAATCGATCAAAATAGGAAATCGAATCGCCCGTAATCGTACTGCGCGGCCGCCCTTCCCTACGAGCTGCTCCACGCTAATATCCAAACTCCAGCCTCCTTGCTCGACACTCCAGCCGCGGCCGCCCGCCTCAGCCGCGGTCGCGCACATGGTCGAAACCGCTCTCGCGAAATTCCTTCACGATTTGACTCCAAACCCAACAATCTCCCCACCCGGGAGACAAACCATCCATGATACCTCGTCTTGAAACAAACAAATCTCGCCAGTGGCCGCCTAATGCGTTGGTAGCGCCTCGGCCTCTTTGTCTAGTTATCCAAGTGAATTGAAGCCGAGCAACGCTTCAACATAATCAGGCTTGCTCTACCACGCTCCGAGTCTTCATTCCGAATGATCCTCCCCGCACATCCCCGCCACTTGCGTGCTAACTATCGATCCCGAACAGCCGCGAATCCACGTGCCCCACACAATCACAAGCTTGGAACCTTTGTGTGTTCTTTGCAACCCATCGCATCACCGTTCTAGATCCCGCTCCCATTGACCAAATTGCTCCGCATCGGCCGACTTCATTACCCAATTTTCTATCAACATACCGTTTAGTGAAATTTCTCCCACTACGGCGATCTCGGCCACCACCATTCATCATCGGGATTCGCCTTCGTTTCCCCAACGATTCATGTTGCATGTGGTATACAACATATTTTCCACCCCGCCACGAGCCACCAAGCTAGCTCCGCGGTTTATCTTCCATGTCCCACAACCGAAGGTCACCACACAACCCTCCTTATCAAGTTGCCTTATAGAAATCAAGTTCCTCTTCAAATCCGAATATGTCGCACGTCACGTAGCCGCAAAACAGCCCCATCCGTTGCTTTGACCCGAACTACCCCTTTCCAACGACCTCGACCGGATTATTTGTCTCCCAAACGAACAACCCCAAAATCACCCTAATGTACTGCTCCATCCTTTCGGACTAGCGCACGAATGAAACGTCGAGCCCGAATCCAAAACCCACGAATCCGCTGAATCAAGCTCCTACCCAAGATTAATGCATCCGCTAACTCTTCAAAGAACATTCACTCCCTTCGCTCCGCTCGACCGCTCGGACAACTTCTCCTAAAGCGCCCCTTCTCCCCACAATCGTAACAAGTAATCACCTTCTTGCCACTCTTACCCTTTTCACCGATATTCGCCGCTAGCCCCGATGCCCCCGCCTTTACTCTTTTCTACGAATTTCTTCGCCAAGAATCACATCAACGACATCCGCAAACTTCAACTTCACTTTTCCTGTTGAAACGTTAACTGCTATCGCAGTCGTATCCCAACTTTCCGGTAAAGAAGAAAGTAAAATCAATGCTAGTACCTCATCATCAAGAGTAACAGCCACGGAAGACAGTTGGGTCGCAGTAGATTTGAATTCACTTATATGCTTTGTTGCCGACATGCCCTCTACCATCCTTATGTTCAACAGCTTCCTCATCAGATGAGCCTTGTTCGCCGTCGACGGTGCCTCGTACATGCTCGCCAACATCCGCAACATCTCCATGGTAGTCTTCGCCTCCAAAACATTCTTCGCGACATCTCGTCAACGTTTGCCTAACAAGCCCTAACGCTTTTCGATCCAAGATTTCGAATTTTGCTTCCTCATGCCCGCCGGCTTTTCTTTTAATGGGAGATACAAATCCTTGTTCCATGTAACGTCTTCGATCTCGCGTCTTCCAAAAATTGAAATCCGTCCCATCAAACTTTTCGATCAACACCACCTTATTCCCATCCTCCAAAGCTCCCAAGAAATCCATGCAAAAGACACCCCAAGCAATGATTCGACAAAACCAAGAGCTCGATACCGGTTGTTTGTGAAAATCACGTTCTTGCGCAACGGAATAACGGATCAAGCCTTGAGAATGAATAAATACGATGCAACACACACGAAAAGTAAATCACACACAAAAGAACACACAAGAATGTTAACCCGGTTCGTTGCAACGACAACTACGTCCGGGGGCGCTACCAAGCCAAAATATTCTCACTATAATATTTTCAGATGTTTACAATCACAAAGACCAATTTGTTTCTAGGCTACCACACGTATTTATAGGATACAAGAAATCAAATCCTAGCAATAAAAGGATTCCTAACTTAAGAAAGTATTCTTCTTCCTTAACAAGTCTTCCCAAATATTGCTGTCACAAGGAATCCCAAATCCAAGAGGAAATCTGATCAAAATAGGAAACTGAATCGCCCAGATCGTACTGCGCGGCCGCCCTCCCTACGAGCGCGTCCACGCTTATATCCGAAACTCCGGCTCCTTGCTCGACGCTCCAGCGCGGCGCTACAGCCCTGCAGCGGATCGCGCGCATGGTCGAAATGCCTCTGCGAAATTCCTTCACGATTTGACTCCAAACCCAACACTGCTGTCAACACACATACGCCAAGACCCATCCTGCTTAGCAATCAGTATTGCTGGTACCGCACAGGGACTCAAACTCTCCCGGATATGTCCTTTTGCCAACAAATCCTCAACCTGCCTCCGCAACTCCTCATGTTCTCTGTGACTCATACGATAATGAGGGCGATTAGGCGTACTAGCCCTGGAACTAGATCAATATGGTGCTGAATATCTCGAAGTGGAGGTAATTCCGCAGGAAGCTCATCTCGGAAACACACTAGCAAATTCTGTATCAACGGGAGTACTTCCTGAGGAATTTGAACCGAATCAGAACCGCCTTCCCGATCAAAACAAACACTCTATCGCCGAAACCACCTCATCCTCAAACCGTGCGAAAGATAGGAAGGACGCACTCGAGGTCGGTGTCTCGCGTGAGTTACCGGTTTCGTAGAGCTAACACATACTTAGCCCCATCCACCAACAAACTATAAGTGTTAGAACGGCCATTATGAAAAACTTGTCTATCAAACTGCCATGGCCTACCCAACAAAAGATGGCAAGCATCCATAAGAACCACATCACACCACAATTCATCACGATATTTTGCACCAATAGAAAAAGAAACACGAGCACGTTTAGAAACCTGTTACCTCACCGCCCTTTTTCGCCCACGCTAGCTTATATGGCTTAGATGCTTTTCTGTCGGAATGTTCGGTTCGGACCGCTTCCTCCGCAACGATGTTCTCACAAATGCTCGAATCAATGACAAAACGACAAACCTTACCCAAAATCGTACAAGGATCGAAAGATGTTGTTACGAAGCCACTCATTCTCCTCCGATGTACGCGGAGTCAAATAAGAACGGCGCACAACAAGAGAAACACCCACATCACCCGCCAGACCTCGCTCTTCTTCATCAAACATAGGGTTCTCATGACTCGCACTGTCATCGACCCACGGATCCTCCTCCGTATCATTGAATAATGCTTTCTTGCTCGCTTGTTTGCCATAGCCTACCTGTCGATGTCCAACCTCGCCACAACCAAAACATTTAATCTGTTGTTCGGCCCACGGTTAAACCGATCTGTCGCCCTAGATGTAGTCGGAGCGGCGTAGTTGTACCACCCGTGACACCGCCCGCCGCACCAACACCTCCCGAACCCGAACCAATGACACCGCCAAACCGCTGGGTTTGTTTCCACCGCAAAGAAGCACGCCGACGTGCTTCGACACCGTCCCAATATCAAACATGTTTAAGGTATCCCGTATTTAACCCTCAACCCACCGATAAACCGTGCTACCGTCGATCGGGTGTCTCATATGACTTCGTTTCGGCCATTAATTGATAGAAGTCGGTGGTATAATCATCAACCGACCGCGATCCTTGCTTCGCATTCTCGCACCGCCGAAACAATATACGCCGATAATTATAAGGTAGAAACGCAGCCCGCATCTCGCTTTTTCATCTTCTCCCACGACACAATTTTCGACTTCCCGAGCCTGGCACGCGACGCTTAAGCCGCCGCCACCACGCTGTAGCCCTACCACGCAGCCTCGTGGCCACCAACGCTACACGCCTATCCTCCGGAACCTGTTTGAACTCTAAGATTTCTTCCACAGTGGCAAGCCAATCTAGGAATTCTTCTGCCTGTAACCCTCCATTAAAATCTGGGATCTCCGTCCGCATACCTGCCTCCCATCGACGGTTGTCCTCCACCACCTGAGGCCGCTGTGGCCGACGGCGAAACTGCGGAATCTCGGGATAGACATCGTCACCAGTCTCTTCCGAATCCCCTTCCGAATCTTGCTGTCTGTGATGATCACCATGATCGCGGATGTCGCCGAAGGTGTTCGCTGAAAGGTGTCGCTCATCCTAGTCGTTAACCGCTCCAACAACCCTTCCATACGTTCATCGACACCAATCCTACGCGCTCCTCTATCGTTGGTCGCGGCATGACTCCAAGGATCTCACCGAAGTCTGATGCCAACTGACGTAGCGGAAGCTAAGATAGATGGTTGATTACGGGTAGAAATTAATCAATACGCGAATCAACCCTTCAATCGCAGTCGAAATTAATCAAGACTACAAATTGGAACAAGAAAATGAATTGTTATTCAAAACGGCAAAAACTCCCTTAACAAAACCCTAGAAAACGTTTAAATACTCCTGCCAACCCTAGAATGAAATAAGAAAACAATGACCAATTTAACCCTACTTAAATATTCAAACTCAGTAATACGGAACTAAAAAAAAAACGACGTAGGAACTACTCACGCGAGGCGTCCGCCCGGGAACAAGCCAGCGCCCGCCCGGACAACCGCACCAACTCCTCTTGTCGACGAAGTATGAGGCGCCCGCCTCCCCCATGATGAGGCGCCCGCATCAAAAGCCGAGAGAAACCCCTCCTTCGCCAGACTTGAGGCGCACGCCTGGATCAACTGAGGCGGCCGCCTCGCCTGGTACTTCAAGGTTTATGTCCGTTGCGGTCGAGCGACTCTAAGAACTCGAACGCCAACTCTTCGACTGCATCAATCTCTTAGGTAAGAGATAACCTAGCAAAGTACAACTGAGCTTAAAATATGCAATTGATTCTAACATGAGTCATAGACAAACACAAATGCACCTTAATTACAAACAAAGCGAAGATCCTGATAACCCAGAATCAGTTAGTATCTGCTAGAAAGTACCTCAGTTTTGCCAAGCGATTCATACAAGCAGCAGCTGCATGTGTATTGTAGTCCCTCAGAAGAACAGAGTAGAGGCCATCTTTGTTGCCATTCCCTGTCATGATTTTCAGGCATAAGACCATTAAGCTAACCATCTCACCTAACTCGTCTCTGATGATGATTATCTTTTTATATATCCAGAACACCAAATCGCTTGTCAAGCATCTCAGATCATTTCAAGCAAGCCCAAATAAGGATTTAAATTAAGAAAAGAAACTGACCTAAAGTAACCTTCCCAAGCTGGCCACTAATAAGCTCGCTATTGCGGAAGTAAACATATCCATCATTGGGGCACATGGTCTCTCCAGACTTATAAATTTTTTCTGTAACAGTGAGATTCAGATAGACACGCATATCTGCATGTGGCCGTAATAGAACACCAAACACTTGTTTACCCGTCCAAAGCTCTATTGGCTACAAAACAATAACCACATTAGAGCTAGCAGTTATGGACTATAACAAAACAAATAAGCAGCAAGAAGAATGCACTATGAAATATCTATCTCCATATTGGCGCTGATACCATTTATTAGCATTTTACCAAGTAATTTCACTCGGGAAACCTTTAAATCCTTTCAATTTATAAGCGTAACAAACGAGAGACATACGAAACAGAGGAAGTAGCCAAAGCCAGGATTAGATTCTTAAAAAGAAGCTGCTGGCATTACAAAATACTAGTTCTGTTTTGTTTTTGTTTTTTTACCTTGATTAATGCTGGAGTTGGCAAATGAATATGATCCATTGCGTCCCCCATGTAAGAACATATAAGTGAAAAAGTAGCACGATCGTAAAATGTGTCCTTCCGTGTTATAAGGAAGGAAGAAGTAAGAAAATCCTGCGTTGGTGCAATCAAAATCTCCCCATTTTTCGGTGTGCATAAATTATTTTGGACCTGCAGAACAAAAGCAAAGTGTTAAGGAACAGGAAATCATGCAACAGCACGGTTAGTTCCCTTTCTGGAAATATTCCATATATACAAGAAACATGGATTCTATGTAGAAAACTGGATGCTGGCCGGAGAGACCAGGGAGAAAATGAAGAGCATTAAGCATAAGGTAATCATGAAAAGACACTCCACAATTTATCCAAGATTTCTGTCAGAACATAGAAGTCTTAAGTTATGAATACAGATCATAATATTACAGTTGTGCAAGTATTCTATTTGTTGTGCCCGTGGATGAAATTGTCATTATTGGTGGTGAAACTGCAGGTATTAATGCTCTAAAGGGATTCTTACAAAAAAGGTTTCAGATTATGGACTTGGGTGCATTGAAGTGTTTCTTTAGAGATTGAGGTGGCCCGGTGTACGCAACACATGAACCTGACATCCCTAGCCAGTTAGGATTACAGAAAGGTAAAACCATGAATTTTGCATATAGAATGGAAGGTAGAAAGAAAGAGTACAAAGAATCACACACTTACATCAATAGAAAAAGAAACTTCCAAACTTGCTAATCAGATTCAAGATCATGCCTTTCATGACAAAGGGCCAAAAACTGGAGACTCCGCAAACCAAAAGTGAAAGTATTGATACCATTTAACTTTGGGTTCACAAATCTAAAACCTCTTACTGAACTAAAAATTTCAGAAAACAGATGATAGATAAAGACATATCATGGGAGGATTCAACTTCTTTCACATTAAAATAGTGAAGCATTTAAACCAAAAAACATATACAATGTGCTGACCATGTGTAAACACATAAAGACACAAGTAAAACATCAACCAGATGACATATACTGCAAATTCACAACATATTTGTGACTAATCACTTAGTCCAACCCATCAAGGAACAAAGAAGAGTGCTTGTCAGGTATAAATGCAGAATTTCCAGAAACCACAGCAAGCATTAATAAGAAAACAAGAAAAATTACCCCCATCAGCATAAGAGCCTCTGTTCGAGCCTCTTCAGTCTGTGGAACATGCATATTCATCTCATCACCATCAAAATCAGCATTGTAAGGATTACAAACAGACTCGTTGAATCTTAGTGTGCGCCAAGGCATTATTCTTGCCTAAATACAAAAAACAAAGGTTTTATCAGATGAATATATAGCAAACCATTAAAATACTTTAGCGTTGAATGTAATCACCCTGTGGGACATGATTGACATCCGATGCAAGCTCGGTTGTCTGTTAAAGAGAACAACGTCCCCATCTTCTAAGTTGCGTTCAACAATATCACCAAACTTAAGCTCGTCAGCGCGTTGCTGTCGAGAACCATACATCAATGAGCTGCACCATAAGAGTTATGTCACAGTACATTCTTGAAACTTAACGTAAATAAGGAAATCAAATATTGATGACGATTCTTACATCTTAGTACCATCTGTCTTTACCAAAAATTTTGCGCCAGGATACTTTTCAGTCCCATTACGCACACATTGCCTCAGTTTCTCTATATTATGATGTGAAACACGCTCAGGATAAGTTAATATCCGAGCCATTAAAATAGGGATTGCAACCTGGATACATAGATTCATTAAAACAAAAAAAAAAAGTCAAAAAATTGAATTTCTGGTTAAGAAAATAAAGAAAGAGAAAAAATGAATTCAAGCTTAAGCAAGAACCAGACCTCGGTAATTTTTAGATTAGGATCAGGAGAAATAACTGTCCTGCCAGTATATTCTACACGCTTTCCAGATAAGTTTCCTCGAAAACGTCCTTGCTTTCCCTTAAGGCGTTGAACAAAACCACTCAGCGGCTTGGAAGTTTGCATGTGCAATGGCACTCCACGAACATCACTGTTTATATACTGTGCAACCTCCATTTGCAGGTCAAGCCAAGCATCCTAGTGAACATTTTCACATGATTATGAGATGATAGCATATAAAAAGATAAATAGTGTGCCATTACTTACTACTGCTCTAGAGAAGGAAATAAACATTGAAACATTATAAAATTTAAAGACTTGTGGTGAATGTTTAAAAAAGAAAAATATGTGGATCTATCATATAGAGACAAGACAAACAATATATAAGCATACATTGCAGATCCACATACATGCAAGATCAGCTCCGGCTTTACAAAGAAACAGAACCTAGAAATAGATAGCTGATTTATTTGAGTATCTCTTTCGAAGAAGAGGTTCTTATTCGAAACATATGAAATTCTCTCATAGTAGTAGATGCCGACCATCTAGCTATATTGGAGAGAATAATCACATTCGGTATTGACTGGAAAAGAATGTGAGGCATGAGTGTATTTAAAAGCGATTATGGTGTCGAAGCAAACCAGATAAAAGATGCAGCTTCAATAAGAATAACAGTTACCATCCACGTCATTTAACATCAAGCGAGCAACAATCCTCAGATCATTAAAACTATGTCTCTCCTAGAATAATAAGCTCTATTGTTCCTTTAATGCTAGCTTACAAAAAGAATGAAACTTGGTAACAAATAACTGTATAGTTTTATAATTTGTTACAATTTTATTTATAATTTATAATCCGGATAAATCTGCAAGAATCATTTATTTTCATTTGTTATAATTTTATAATTTGTTACAATTTCATAATACTTGATAAGGGGTAAATTTTGAAAAATTGGAAAGCGTTACAGGGCTTCACAGTTTCAATCCCTCCCGCTTTAATATCATAAAGTCAACTAAGCCATTCATTGCTAGCACAGCTCTCAATTAGCAATAATCTCAACTGTAATACTTTTCCATTCTGTATGGTCTATTGTTGTACAGCGAAGAATGATGATTGGGCATAATTGAGATATGACGAGCAGAGGGAGGGAGCATGTTCTTCGTGGCTTCTGATAATTTCGTCATCCTAATTTTCAACTCTATGTTTTCTGCATTGTGCCAAGTAAGAGTATGAATACTTTGATATCAAGTTCACAAATAAGAAGAAAAGGTCATACCTGACTTTTTGCAGCAGAGAATGGTTCTGACAAGTCCTGGTGAAGACTAGCATTTGATTGGATGACCCGTTTCAACCTTTCTGTGATGTCATTCTCATTGCTGCAACACAGAATGGAAAGGGATGTAAAGCATATCAACTCGAGTAATCAGAAGCAAAGGAAGAAAAATATCTGTGGGTCAGTTTGATTCAACTCTTCCTTGGGAAAATGATGAAAGAGAAGTCATAAGCAAATAAAAGTCCACAAATATCAAACTGAAGTGAAGTAAAGGCATCAACATAGTAGCAAACAACCCAATTACCAATAATTTCTGCTACACAAACTCCAAACAATCCCTACAAAGCAATCTCTTAACTGGATGGGTTAATCTTTCTTCAGAAATAGTAAACAATGTATGCCTTATGTGACGAGAAGATGGTTCTGACTTCTGAGACTTGCACATAATACACCAATTAAACAGCAAAACTTACGAAAATCAAATGCGGCCCCGCAGAATAATGTCAGTTCAACCAAGAACCTTGATTGTAATTAGCACCTAGGTTACCCCCCCCCCCACCCCTTCCCAACACACACAATGATAAAAGAATAAATGAAATCGGATGCACAAGAGAGAAGACATAGGGAAATGCCATAACTGTTCGGCCAAAAAAAAGAAATATTCTTCAGGACCAATGTGCCACCACCTACAGACTTGCACGTACCTAGCAGTTAGCTCACAGGTGGTCCTGCTCCTCACTAGACCTTCGGCCAAGAAGTCTCAGCTTATCCTCTCAGTTTAAGCTTTCACATTGAATGGCGCCCTAATAAAAAAATGAAACTTTAAGGAAAAATGAAAATGGTACCCTTAACTAAAACCTAAATCAACTTAATCTCCCCCCCCCCTCAAACAGACAGACACACACACACACACACAGAGAAAGAGAGAGAGAGAGAGAAGCCAACTCTTAATTATCCCACCACATAGGCAGAAGTCAGCTACTTAATCTCAAAGGTGACAGCTGTGTGATTATACCTCCAAGAGGCATACTGACTCAAACGGCATTACGACCACTCAAATGTCTACCTAACCAAAGGAATATCAAATGCAGTTATTCCAACCTAGCTACTCTTTTACGAATAAGGCCTTTATATAGGAGGCAGGTACCCCACAGAAAACTATTCTAAAATGAAATTCCATAAAAGCCTAAATTAAAAAGAAACACTGATGCATAAATGCCCAATCCGAGGAAACAATGATGAAATCCTTCGGAAAAGCATAAGCTAATAAAAACCGATAAGAGGGTTCTTAATTCTCCAACACTACTGTCAGTTTGTCACAAGCTGGTAAGAAAATTTGTCCTCGAACAAATTAATTGTTATCTCAATAGCATGGATATACATCGTCATCCCCTCATCCTCAGTGAGTGATATGTAAGAGGCGTAAACTGCTAGGTCAGCCATATCCTAAGAGCATCATCCTTAACGTCATGCTTTGTAGCTGGAACTTATCCATGCTTGATCGGAAATTAGTTTTCACCATAAGTCGGTGTTGCTTTGCAGAAAGGGGCAGATGCAATTCAACAGATAATGTCCAGTTAGCCAACAAACAAAACAAGGGCCATTTACTTCATTGATCAGTTGCTTACTTCAAGAATCAAACCGTAACCTTTTAGATTCAAGTTCCTTCATGCCAAATGTAGTCATCTTCGATATGGACCTCTTGCAATTGACTTTACACTGCCAATTTAACTAATATTGTGACTAGGTAACTCTTTAACAAACTTCGGCACGCAACCCATTCACATAACATGCAGTTACCTGTAAAACATATTCTCTGATTATGGGTTAAACAAAACTACTTCTAAAACAGAGTAATCATCCCAAAACTCAAAACCTACGCAATAATTGACATGGAGGAAAATAGGTGGAAGTTCAAGGGAACAAACTTCATGGCCGTTGCGGCCTTCATGTCTCACCTATGCATGTGAAACCACTAGCTAGGCATCGATGAGTTAAATATGACCCCACCAACTAGAACATAGCCGCAGAGTGTAGTAGCCACCACACTCAAAGATCAACAGGACAAAGTTTTGTAAGGAGATACTTGATTCAAGTGAATGGGATCATTCAATAATCTATTGTTTCAAACTCATAATTTAATGTCAGGAATATCTATCTTCATCCCAGATAATTACCTGCCAACGGCTACTCAAGTGGAACTGGTGCTAGAAGAGGCCTATAGATCTCTTGATCTTATTGGAGCTGGGATTGGCACCTCGTTAATCTTGCCCCCTTATTTTTCTTACCCAAAATCTTAGAGAGTTTGCTGGAAGGCAAGTGCAGCAATTTTGGATCGAAGTCTGAATCGTTGCACCGGCTTAGAAAACAATCCGCCATGGGCCACCTTATCCCCAAGTAATTGACCAGATATAACGATTAGCCAGGCATTCCTAGCCCACCGTGCGAGACTAGCGGTTTTTTGGTAACGGCCAGATAAAGTTTAAGTTCCATTACTTGTGATTAAAGTTCGCCTTAGAGACCTCATGTTATAATTTACCAAAATAACAAGAAGGGGTCATTCATTTGGGTCTGGTGTTGGTTCGTATGGTTGGTCCAGGACTTATAGGCTTTAAATATAAGCCTAGTTCACTTGCTGGACTTCAGATGCTCAGAGAGTGGGAGCTTTTTACCAAGATATACCGTTTAAATTTAATAATTTCAAAAATGTTGCTTTCTAAAAAGTATTTACCAAAATGTGCCCTTCAGTTAAAGTCGCTAATACCAGTAGCGTCTTCACAAAAACTAAATCAAAAGTCATTAGTAACGGTAGCGACTTCACCAAAAATTCAAATCAAAGTGGCAGGATTACAGCTATGTAAACCAAAAATCCCGTAATCAACATGTAGTCGTTGTTGCTAATAGCGAGATTGGGGTGTAATATCCATGAGGGCGCTACTTGTTTTAGTGACTTTGCTGTGGGTTTTGGGTGAAATCGCTACTGCTAGTAGTGTCTTTAAGTAACGAGCACAATTTGGTAAATATGTTTTGAGAAATATTAAGTTCAAAAGGCATATTTTTGTTAATAAAAAACGGTGTGTGGAGAAATATACTGTAGGCTAAAAAGCTATCCCATCCCCTTGCAATAAACCATTTTTCTTCAAAAATATCTTTGGCAGATAACAGTTTGCTGCAACCCCAACCCTTAACAAGTCCACTGGAATCGGAACAAAAGTAATATGGAATCAGACTTTGATTGACTACCTCACTAATAAATTTACGTTGTAGACACTTCCCCTTTACCATGAAACTCCAGAACAACTCATCAGTCTCAGCATATAATCGGCAAGAGTGAAAAGGGGGGGAGGAGAGGATGAAAGAGAAAGCAATACAAAATCAGCAGGGTAGGAACTGTATCACCACCCATCTCAAATCAAAACCTACGTTTTGTCCTCCTAAAAAAGCTCCTAAACCCACAAAAAATTGAACTCAAAATCAGCCGCTAAACCATGAATATAGTCATATCCTTGCTTCTTCATGAAACGGAGAGTAACGGAGATCAGTAAATGATTAACCGTATCAACAATCATGGACCACTTAGGGGGCGTTTGGTTCGGTGGAAAAAAAGTGAAGGAATGGAATTGTCAATGGAATTGAATTCCTTAAGGAATTGGAATGGAAAAAAACTGGTTAACCCCCTCCGTTTGGTTGGCACGGAATGGAATGAAATTGTCATTCAATTCCTTGGCAAATCATGTTTGGTTTGAAAATACAAATTATAGGAATGGAATGAAATGAAAGCATATAAAATGACCAATTAACCTTTTTAAAAAAAAATTTGGAGGGGGTGGGGGGTAGGTAGGGGGTATGCAAAATGAGTAAAAAAAAAAATTTCGTGGGGGGTGGGGAGGGGGTGGGGGGTAGGGTGGGGGGAGGGGGGTAGGCGAAAAAAAATAAAAATTTTGTGGGGGTGGGGGGGGTAGGGGGAGGGTAGGCGTAAAAAAAAATAAAAAAAAAATTCATGGGGGTGGGGGGTGGGGGGTGGGGGTAGGGTGGGGGTGGGGTAGGGGGAAAAAAAAATAAAAATTTTGTGGGGGTGGGGGGTGGGGGTAGGGTGGGGTAGGGGGAGGGGAGGGTAGTCGAAAAAAAAAAAAAAAAAAAAATTCGTGGAGGTGGAGGGTGGGGGGGGGTGGGGGGTGGGGGGTAGGGGGCGAGGGTAGGCGAAAAAAAAAAATAAAAAAAAAAAAAATTTGTGGGGGTGGGGGGTGGGGGAGGGTAGGCGAGAAAAAAAAAAATTAAAAAAAATTTCGTGGGGGTGGGGGGTGGGGGGGGTGGGGGTGGTACGTAGGGGTTTGGGTAGGGGTAGGGGTGGGTAGGGTTTGGGGGTATTTTGGTCAAAAAAAAATTTTTTTTTCCATTGTCCTAAGGAATTGAACTTTCCATCACTTTTAAGAAGGAAAGTTGAATTTCTTCATTTGAAGGAATTCAACTTTCCTTCGGAATTTTTTTTTTAAAATCTTTGAACCAAACAGGGGAAAGGAATGGAAAAGAGGGAGTTTTCCATTCCTTTCCCCCACTTTCCTTCCAACCAAACGCCCCCTTAGTAATATCTCACAAGAATCAAGATTGATTTCCTCTGATATATTTTCTCTCCTGCCAACGTAATCCTATGTTAGAGATGGATTCCATTTGTTCTTTTTAATTTGTGTTCCCTGATAACCCCTCATCTTCCTCCGTATTGATCATATTCATGGGTATCTCTAGAAGAATATTACTCTTCACCGCACACACTTATCTCCTATACTGGAGTTCTCCCGCAACACTGCCATTAACCAAATTTAAGCTTAACCAGGAAAAATAGAGCTCCTTCATTATCACATAGCCCTCAATTTTTAACCTGACTAATCACACCATCATTGATAAACCCACCTCCGGAATGGGACAGCTACATGTTTTTTAAGCTGAAAGAGAAGTGAAGATTTAGAATATACGAATAACCACAATTGGCACCAAGTGTGATGCGCATTAGAAAATCCAAACTTCGACTTATGTACGTCCTTGTAGAACTACAAAATCCTTCTGTCTTCTCAAATTACCAGACTTCTCAAAACCATATTCTAGTAACCAAATAACCACAACACCACCACCCCAACCAACACCAACTAGGCCCAGATACCGAACCGCCGATCTTTAAAGCTCCTCCCAATATTGACTGCGAAGAGCAAATAGGACCATACATAGAAGTACATCAGCAATCAGTGAACTCCCAAATACAGGAAGAAAAAAAGACTAAAAGTATGACAAAAAAAAAACACGCCCTTGCAGAAGTTGAAACAAGCATCACAAATAACAGCTCCTGTTAACCTCCGCTAAGAAAATGCATTGTAACTTCATTTAGATCAGTTTTTCCGTCAATTGAGCTAACATTTGGCTTCTAGGTAAACCAATCGGACTCGAACCCACAATTAATAAACACTACTAGCCATGACCATCACCATGATGCACAACAAATAAAAATAAAGAAGACTTTTCAGCAGACAAACACACACACACACACACACACACACACAGATTAGGACATAGTTTAGATATTAAAACAACCTCTGTGTTCCACCATCAACAAAGACAGAAGGGCGAACAGCGATAGGAGGAACAGCAATGTTTGTCACCATGAGCTTTTCTGGTCTATCACTAAGGTAAAGCAATTCACAATCCTGCAACACAAAAATAACCAATAAAGAGTATAGAAATTTCGAAGGGATCATAAATGTATCAACAAATAAGAGACTAACTACTGCCAGTACTTTCTTTTTTACATTTTGTCACAGAAATTTCCCCAACAGTAAATATAAGAAAAGTCAATAAATGCCAACAGGCAATAATTATATACCTCTTCTAGCATCATCTTGAAAAGTGAAAGAACCCTAGCAGGGTTTATGAAAGGAGACACATTAATGGATGCCTTGGAGTCCTTCATATGAGAAATAGCTGAAGTGCAATCGTCCAAAGTATTATCCATCACTCTGGAACGATCATGAATAACTCCCAAAGTACCAGTTGCTTTTTTCACCATTCCTGTAATCAAGAAATACCTCATGACTCTCATTAACAGCTATTGTACGCTTTTGGGTAAAAATGGTAACTTGTGTTCTTACTCTAAAAGCAAATCTGCTATTATTCTTTATAATCAAATTAGCATATAAAGGAAATGCACAAACAAAAATTCATGTGCAAAGTGAGTATTTCTGTGCAAAATGTACAGCAGTTCATATGACAATGTGCTTTCCTCTGATTTATACATATACGCCTCTGAAACATAAATTTCAGTGCATTGTTTTCTATCAAGCTAATTCATCCAAACTTTTAATTCATGGTATACACAAATTGATTTTTGTGTACCAAGATCAATCAGTGCATTAGTGTACCATTTGAACATTTCAACTTATGCAAGTTAATTATATCCACAACTTGCATACTGACAGCAACATGATCCTAGAGGAGAAGTAATCTACTAGCTTATCTAATGATAGCAAATGCATGCTTTAAGAAGGTGCAAGAAACCAAATTACTCTTAAAGTGGACTAAATCAAAATTGCATCACTTTTAGATATGAAATTTCATTAGGATAAAAAGGATGCACATGCGAAGTCTAGATGACCAGATGCTAAATAGATGATGACCAAAACACGAAAATATACAGGAAAGTAAGGCCACTATAGTGTGTTGTTACCACAAATCCTATAAACAGAGGAAATGAAGCAAGCCTTAACCAGTTAGGACAAGGCTCAGTTGAGTTGAAAATGTTGAGAACTTGTTAGCCAACCAAACTCAAGTAATATACTAGAGCTTCATACACAAGAAAGAGGACAAAAATCTGAGATAAGAAAAGAAGTATTATTAGAGAAATGATAAGACTTTACAATCAGAAAGAACCCTAGCAGGGTTTATAAGAATCTATAATCGAGAAAAAGAAATGGACTGTAACCCGCTTAATCTCATATTTGTAGCTAGTACTAGCACATAATTTAGTATCTCAAACAAATTGTAACTATTAGACAGTCTCTCATGATTAGACAAATATTACACTAACAATAATACTGACCACCTAGTATGAAAATTTTCGAGGTAAAGAAAACCTGCTTCCAGAAGCAAAACGAAAAAAAATCTAATTTATTAATAACAAAGACGCGAACATGAGTAAACACAAAGAAACAAGTAGAAATACAAATAAGAGGTAGGATGTTGAACCATTTATGTAACCGCATCTGGAACACTTCACAGCCTTCTTACTACTTGCCATGGCAGTGCACTTTTTCACTATTCTTTTGGAAAGCTCAGTCTTTTTTAAAGGCTCCATTTTAGAGTTTCTCATCTTTTTAAGAAAATCGGCCCGTGCTTCCTCCGGCAACAATGTTCGTGGAACAAGACTACCAAAAGAAAAGAACAGAATGAGCCATTAAGAAACAATTTTCACTTTGGTATTAACAAATTACAGTTTCTTTCAAAATCACATCACCTAAACAATACTTAAAAGTCAATGTTCTAGCGTCTAGCTTTACACCATGACCACCTTGAGAGTTTACGCATCAGAAAGGAAAATGAATGCCAAGGCAAGTAATAGTTACATCAAATACTTTATAGGGAAATATAAAAAAAAGGAGGCCGAGTTGGTCAAGCAATAACAATCTCAGTTAATAGTGATCAGTTTGGTTGATAGCAATAAATTCGTACACACCAACAAATTCTTCACTAATCATATGGAATTAATTTCCGTTCAAGAATTCAGTAATACACTTCAATTTAGTAATACACTTCATAGATTTTGCAACCAAATTATTTTGTAGCTGCATATCTAGGGGTTTCAGTGAGAACAGAAAATCTCATGTTGAGTTCTTGCAAAGATGCTTAAGTACCAAAGGGTGTGCCATACTGCTATGAAGTTAACTCTCTCCATTCTAAGAGATTCTTGAATATATCTTCGTCGCTTTTTCTCTGCACTCCACTATGTGACCACGAAACTGTTACGGTTGCTTTCTCATCCTCAAAGAACCATCTTTTGATAATCCTTCTAAGCTTCTTTTTTTCAAAAATATTTAACTCCAGCTCTCTCACAAATTATGTGATGATACTCATCCTCTTGTTTACTTATTTGTGCTTTGCAGGAAAAATACATTCCTGCATAATCAATAAACTGAGTTTAATGGATACCAACACGAGGGAGGCGCTCCTTAAATTTATTGCTCCTCTTCTGAAAAACAATTTACCCTTTCAGTTGTTTGTTATTGAATGGAGAAAAACTACACAAAAATATGCGTGGAAGGCAGCAAAACAACTCCATCAATTCTACAACTCTACCAAACTTTTCCAAATCATATTTGCCAGATCTATTGACTTTAGGACCAACCCGAGGCACTCTTATATGGTTAACCCTTAACTGAGTCCATGTTTAGGTGAAAATCTCCCAGGTTAGGCTATTGATTTGTCCTGGGAATAGTTTGTAGTCTCAACGTTTTTTTTTTCTTCTTTTTTTTTTCAGATTCTAGAGATCTACAGTCATAGGTTTAAAATCCACCATGACAATGTTATGTTTTTTTTTACCATAGTCAAGGTTAATTAGAGACTAGGGTTTCCGATAAGAAGTCATGGATGGTCAAGTGAAGTTTCCAAGAGTAGGATACAAATATGCTAAAACGGAAATACGTCCATACCTTGCATATGCATTTCAAAATGTCTACAATAGTTGCTAAATATCCAACATTGTAAACCGGTAAGGAGAGATTCAAGAAACCATAGTGGCCTGGGCATTGAGTAAATTCCCCTTCACAAGTTGCACAAACTCCAGTCTTGCCAGGAGGACCCTAAACCAATAAAAAGAAGTGTCTTTCAGAACACCATAAGCAATAAACTAACACAGAAAACTACTCACAATAACAATCCACATGCTAAGATCAAAATTTCACACTCCCTCTGTCCCTTAATGAATGTCGAAAACCTTTTCAAATTTGCTCTTGATCAAGAGCAAATTTGAAAAGTTTTTCGACATTCATTTAGGGACGGAGGGAGTATTTCTTAAACCACTCACAAATACACAAAATCACACCACACGTCAAAGTATGGAACACATGACTACACATGTAATTTTCGAAACAAGTACTCCCTCCACTCCCCCGCTCCAGCCACCTCCTAACAACAAAATGTGTTCTTTTTTGAATTTTTATATCGACATCACTAATTCTGGAAACAAGAACTTCATATGAAATCACTTTCTTTTTCAAAACTATAGAGCTTAAAATCGATGGACTGTTTTCAAAATTCCCAATTTAAGTGTTCAATTTTTCTAATATACATATACGTACCATGCGAGGGTCCAACAATCCGTGATCAATGGGTTTTTTAGCGGCATCATAATAAACGCCCTTATAAACTTGAACAGCAGCCATTTTGTAAATATCATCTTCGGCGAAGGTCGAGAAGCAAATGCTCTTGCTGTCAATAAAATATATAGGCAACGAATTAAGAACAGTAAAATCAAACTAGCAATCAAAATTGAAGTACAAAAAGATCGTTAATTGAAAGAAAAAAAAACTGACATTCTTCGGGGGCCAACATCTTCAATATAGGGTTCCTTCGAGTACTGAATCAATTCTTGATTTGTTTTACTCATGGCGAGAATGAGAAGAGGGGGAGGGGAGAGAATGGTGATTGTGCCGCGCAAGGGTTTAAGCTATTCCGTCTTCTTCTTTTTTACGTGTGTTTTATTTTTGGATGGTTCGCAAATAGACATGTGGGCCGAACCCGAACCGATCGAAAACCGTGGGTTCCGGTTCGACCAAAAAACAGATAGAACCCGGACTGTCCAGTTTTCGATTTGTCGGTCTGATTTTCGGTTTTAGACAAAAAAAATTAATTTTTTTTACCAAATGATATTTTAAATTTTTTTTCTAATTTTTTTATGCGAGAAAAAACAAAATAAATTAAAATGTTCTATTTATACACCCAAAAACATTTTTCAATTTTTTTTTACTATCACTCTTCAATTTTTAAAAGGATACAAGGGCTTAAAAAAAAAAATAAAAAACAAGACTTAGGCCTATTTGATAAAACTGAAAATTAAGCTCTGAAAAAATAGAATTGGAAAAAAAAACTGAAATCATTAAGTTGCTAAATTTTAAAAGTTTATATTTGTTCGGTAATGACAAATCAAATATATCTGAATTTAATAAAAATTTCAACTAACACTCAAATTTCGTTTAAAATATTTTCTTCTCACTTATATTTTCCTTCATATATTTTCAAATAAATAGTCTTATTTTTTAAAATAACAAAAATTATATTTCAATAGTTAAAAAATACAAAAAAATAAATTATCATTTATAAAATAAATATTATGAGTTTGATTATCAAACTATTTTATTTAGGACAAGCAAAATAGTATTTAAATATTTTTAATAATAATCCATTAGTCCCATAATAAATGTTAGTTTGATTATTGTACTCAACTTGAATAAACTTTATGAGAAAAAAATTAAGTATTTTAAACATGACCTACAAATAGAAATAAAACATATTCGAAAAAAAATATAGTTTATATGAGAGAATAAAATAAAAATATATATATATATATATATATATATATATATATATATATATATATAGGAGAGTCTCTGTCACATTCCTCAACGCACCACATGAAATTGTGACGTGTAATTTCATGTGTTAGAAATAAGCTTACTTGAATTTTCTTTGTTAATAAAATCATTTTAAATATTTATCAAATGTGTTTAAAATATCAAATCTCAATTATAACTGATCCTAAATATGTGTTATCAAAGATGTTAAAATTTTCAAATCTCAACGGCCAATCTAAATATATTCACACACTTAGCTTATTCTAGTACATTCGCCTTTTAGGTGAGACACTCATCTTTTTTTATGTAAGTATGTTGCTCCTGAACATACCTCAAGATGGTTATTTGAGCTCATCTATTTACAAACAATTTATTTTTCTGAAATTAGTTGTGCGAAAGATGAATCTCGAAAGAGAAGGGACAATGAATGCAAAATGAAAGCAACAAATATGATTGAGATGTGTTGATTGGAAGATTGAAATTTATTCGCAGTGCTAGATTGACATTTTTTAATTTAGCACGACAAGTTTCCACCTATCCATACATTGAAAAATCAACTACACATTCTTACACCCAATTTGCAATGTAAATTTCATTTTGAGCCCAGGTAAATATGATTCTTCTTTTGAGATAGAGGCAGAAATTTTCCTATTTAATACTCCCTGTTTTGTAATAAATATATAATAATTGACGTAACAATATTTTACTCCAAAACCGAATAAATGTCAACTATAACATTTATTTTGGAACAGAGAAGATAGTTCTGTAGTTGTTTGGAATTATAGTTGACATAAATTATGTGGTTTTTCAAAAGTACATATAGTAAATTAAACGAGTAAACTGCTTTTTTGACCCTATTGAAAAATATCAATTTAACACTCGTATCATGCAAACAACAAATGTGTATTGCGTACTATTTATTTAACAAGTGTTACACACGTGCGATGCACGAGCTATTACTTATAATCAAAAGACAGAAATTAAAATAAAATAAACAAAAAATTGAGATGTTTTCCTATAATATGGAAAAATTCCCTGAAGACAATATTATCAGTACAAAATCAGAGTGGTCAGAATTGTCATTACATATCAATATTTTAAGATAATATGTGCTTTCAACTCTCGATAAATCGACTATAATCGTCATTGTGTATGAGATTTTCAATGAGAATTGCCTCCTCTCTAATTGGAAAGAAATCCTTGTGTTAAATTGACGGTGTTTATGACATTCTCAAAATCAAAACTTTTCTACCGATATTTCTCGACGAACGGATTTAACCGTCTAAAACACGGATTTCAAGCTTAGAGATAAATGAATATGAGTACTTTTTATTTGTGTATAACAATGATCATTTTAATTAAAATAAAAAAAAAGAAATATTTAATTGTGATTATATGGAGGTTACAATTTCACAAGAAAAAATCTTCATCATACTCGTGGCACAACCAAATGAGTAACTACATAAATATGAATAATTAGTATTATATATAAGATACAAATAATAAATAAATAAAAATTAAAACTTTAGCAACCTTCACATTTTAAAATTAAAAAAATATTTATTTATGTCATTTAGAGGAAAAAAATTGGGGACTTTTTTTATTAAAAGATATATAATATATCGCGTGCAAGTATATAATAAAAAAATTAAAAGAAAATAGATTTTTTTTATAATTACATTATTGGGTCATGATAAATATACTTCATGTGATAGTGTCATTTGGCCTTTTATGAAATTGGTGTACTAAAAAAAAAATTTTTTGAAACACGATCTGAGATTTTCGGGTTCATCTTCAGGGGATAAATATTGTAGTATGGTTGTGTAGGTCTTGAATTTGAGACTGGGAATGAAGAAAGAGTAGTATGGAACCGATAAATATCTTAACTCTGCAAGAAAATGCATCTAAACACGCCTGTCACACATGAGGACCACACAACTAACACACGGAGAGGACACTTGTTAAATCATGCATAGTTTTCTCTCCGAGAAGAGCACGCCACTCATTTATCAAAAGTAAAACACAATAATGCCCAACTTTCCATATTCAGAAGAATACGATGTTAGCGGGAAAATTATTTTAGCAAGACTTTCTTGCTTTTATATATATAGATATGTAGATTGCAAAATCAACTAATATATTGTTTATTCGTTACTTTTTTCTAATGAACGTCAATAACAATAACGTAACATAAAGTTAGATTAAAATTTTAAAATTAACCCTAATATTTAAAGAATTAACCTCATCAAATATTTAATGTGTAAATTTTCCCAACTCATTAACTGCCTTTAAAAATACCTTAACTATTTTTAGTGTCCAATGGAGGTCACTACTGCGAACGACAATCAAATTTGGTCGTTAAGTTATCACGTGAGTTTATAGATGGGCGAAATAGGAACAACATCCCTCTTCATCTTCAACCACAAGCCAATGACTCTTCTCCTTCAACGCAGATTGACTCTCTACCTGACTCTCCCTCCCACCAACCTCAAAAACCCAGAAAAAACAAATTCCCCATTAAAGAACAAAGCTTAAAATTTCATTAATAGACCAAGATTATTATTCTTGTAAAGGTCGAATACGGAAGCTAAAAATCATCGTATGTGGCCAAAAATCAGGGAAAACTCGAATTTGGGGCTTGGGTGTAAAGATTCAGAAACAGATCAGACTTCAGAGATGGTGGTGCTCGGACAGAGATTTAGAAGGAGACTGTCATGGGAGGAGCCTCAAGGATTTATAAAAGGATAGAAGGAAAGATTATAGCCGTTAGAAAAATAAAGGGTAGTTCAGTCATTTAGCCTGGAAGGGTATTTAGTAATTTCGCTTCAGGCTTGTGTCGTTCAGATGATTTGGCTGCACAGTTGGAGGGGAAGAATCTAGCGCAACAACCTCACATGGCAATGCGTATAAAGGGAAGGGAACAACCAGTGAAGAGGGGTCGATGAATTTGTTAATTCCTTGTTTATTTCCTTCTTTTGTTTAGTTCAGTTCAATTCCAGTATTATTATTTCTTCATTTCCTTGTTATTTCACCGTTATCGTTTATTTCCTTATTAACAAAAGTCCATAAAATCATCCCAAAATTATGTCACTGTTTGATTGCTAGTTTATTTCCAATTGATTCTGAGTGGCGCCCGTTAAAGCTGGTATCAGAGCTGTCGATTCCCGGATAGACAGCAACGATGGCCGACGGTACTAGACTCAAGGAAATTGATCGCAAACTGGAGGCGGGAGAGAAGAAAACAGAGGAGGTGTGCAGTGAGCTCAAGGAGATGAAGAACCAATTGAGTAGCCGTGACCAAAGGTTTAAGGGATTGGAGGATTCAATGGATGAATTGAAGGCCTTGCTGAAGGAGATGAAATCCCAGGAGCAGCCGCAGAAGGGGAAGAATCCAGCTGCTAATCAAATTGGTAGTGGGTTCAACTATCACGGATCTGTTCATGAGAGGCCAGATCTAGGGAATCCACAGAGTCCTTCTTCAACAACAGCACCTTTCTCCAACATTCCTATGCCGATACATAGTCTGGGTATGCCTAACTACTCTAATACCGTGCATATCCCACATTCTGTAACCCGACTCACTGCACACACTCAACCAAATTCTTCACACACCAGTAATCCTCAATTCAACAACACTATATTCCTTGACCAAACACCACCTGGTAATCACACCCCACAACAATTCCACTAAACACCCCCACCACACCAATTCCATTATCCAAACCAATTTCAGTTTGTCCCACTACCTTACCCTTACCAGTACCAATTTAACCTACATCACCAATTGAACCAACAACAGTGGCCACTTAACAGGCCTCCTAAAATTCACTTTCCCAAGTTTGAAGGGGTAGATCCAAGAGGATGGGTAATCCAAGCCAATCAATATTTTGAATTTAATCCTATGGAGGATAATAGGAAGGCTAAGTATGCATCTACCTACTTCAAAGGAAGGGCACTCAAGTGGTACCAATACTACCAAAGTGGCAGGGAAGCAATAGCATGGAGATTATTTATTGATGATGTAGTGAAGAAGTTCACCCCCATAGAACACTATGACCCGCAAGCTCAATTTAACAAGTATAAGCAAGTGGGGACAATAGAGACCTACCTGGAGGGCTTTGAAGAACTTAGAGCTGAGGTTATGGCTAGAGAAGGAGGATTCTCTGAATCATATTTCATCTCAAGCTTTAAGAGTGGGTTGAAGGAAGAGATTAAGGGGCCAGTATCCATGTCTCAACCTAGCACATTTGATGAAGCTGTCCATTTAGCCAAGAAGGCTGAGTACAATCTCTCTTTCTCTAAAGCCAAACCATCCTATAATATACCTAAACCTTACACCCTAGCCACAAACTCCAGGACTACCATATATAGCAAACCACAGACCAAAAATTACTCTCCAAATACTAGCCTGACCAAATTCCAAGACAAAAACAAGCCAACTAAGGTGTTGACCAATGCTGAGATACATAAAAGGAGGAAGAAGGGATTATGCTTCCATTGTGATGAAAAATACTCATATGGACATGTTCGTAAGGCTAAGTTATACTGCCTTAATGGGGAAGAACTAGGAGAGGAGGAGGTGGAAACTGAAATTCAGGAGGAAGAGGTGGAGATTGAAGAACATGATGTAAATAGGGAGGAAGAATGTCAGCTGTCCCTACATGCCTTAACAGGCACTGTAGCCCATAATACAATCAAGGTAAAAGGTCTGGTCAAGAAATAAACCATCACGATTTTAATTGATAGTGGTGCCACACACAATTTTGTTGATCCTGTCACCTTGAAACAACTGGGATGTATAGAAGAAGTGGTTTGTCCCTTATCAGTGAGTGTGGAAGATGGCAATAAACTCATTAGTGCTTCAAAGTGTAATCAGTTTTCATGGAAAATGCAAGGCTAGAGGTTTGCAGCAGACCTGAGGGTGCTACCATTGGGAGGATGTGATATGGTTCTGGGAGTAGAATGGTTGAAAGGCTACAGCCCTATCATTTTTTACTTCAATAAAATGGAGGTCACATTAAGCCATGGTTAAAAGAAGGTGGTACTCAAGGGCACTCCACAAGAAGGCTCATTGAAAATGATCAGTGGAAAGGGTATTCAGAGACTGCTAAGGAAGACTAAACAGGGAGTGGTAGGCTACTTGTTTTATATGGCTGCAGAAAATAAGGAGGAAAGATTGATAGAAAGGATACACCAGGTAGTTCAAGAGCATCAGACAGTGTTTAAAGAACCTAAGTGTAAGTACCCAAATCTGGCTCATGCCTTCCGGTTAATTTTCCCGACATTTTCGGTAAGTTTTCCGGTAATTCCCCAGACCTTCCCAGCGTTCCGGGAGCATTCCGGAACTGTTTTTAATTAAATTAGGGCTGAAGGGAATCCTTCCTAATTAAGAAACACGTTTTTCTTAATTAGGAAGAGCCTTCTAGAATAATGCCACCTTGCATGGTTCTAGAATGCTGAGTCATTCAGGATAAGACCGCACGGCCTCATTTGCAAAGGACCTGCAGCCGCACGACTTCATTAGCCTTATCCAGACTGTCTATAAATAGAGCCCTCCTCTACCCATTTCAAGACAACAACAAGACACACAATAGAGATACAATACACTCACAAACACAATCAGACGTGAAGAACACCCTTGAAGGCTCAAGAAGGCGAAGAAGAAGCTCAAGAAGCCATCTCCCTCCTCCTTGAAGACCCAAGACGAACCTCTCCTCCTAGCTCCGTCCGAAGAAGCGAAGGAAACGATTGGTAACCTCGCACACCCTAACCTTGCATCCTAATTGCTCTATACTTGCTCATTGCATTCTTATATTGCTTTTATCTTGCTTGGGACTTGGTAGATTAAAGATCATTTCTTTATCATTCCCCTTCCCCTTTGCATGCATTAAGACCTCATTTGTCATAAAAATGTAGTCTTTTTCATAAAGGTGCATCATTTGCATAAAAATCATGTCTTTACATTCAAAATGCATCCTTTGCAATAAAGATCACTTCTTTAAATCAAAAAACATCCTTTGCAACCCAAAAATGTCATCTTTTCATTAAAGTGTCATTTTTCATCATGCATTTCCCCCTTTCCCCCAACCTTGGAACGGACCGGTGTAAAAGATCCTATCTTTACATCGTTCCTTCCATTAAAGGTTCCATATTTCTTTAGAAAGGGATACCTTGAACCCTATATCTCCGATTATCGCTTAAAGAAAGAGTATGAAGCCTCTATACGAGCTCGACCGTCTTAAAGCGTAGGATTGATGGGCTAAGGACCCTCCTTTCCTAAAGAACCCCATCTTTGACCAAAAGAGAGTCATTCTCTCGATCACGCAAGTCCCGAGGGTCCCGAGGTTAAAATGCGATGATCACAAGTCATAAGATGAGGACGGGATCATAATCCCAAATACATAAAATTCCAAGGAATCCCGAGCGACAACCAATAAATGGTTTGTACGTCCGGAAGACAACTTGGGACATTTCCCCCCTTATTTTCAAACACATGCACACAAGAAAGCACGTAAGCAAGCACGATTAATGAAATCATGGGAGACTTGCTCCGGCAAGGCACTTTGGGTGAACGCCAAACGTTCTTCCCAAGGGGTAACTTAACCTCCGAACCCAAGTAAAAACCTTTTTTTCAAAGTTTTGAGGTAATCAAAATGGCGTGGCGACTCCGTTTTTCAAATAACTCGGATGTCTTCAAACTCGCGTGAATCCAACACAAAATTTGGGGCACACATTCACACTAAGGAGCTGCCACCCCAAAGGAGGCATGACCATAGGATACCTCTAAAGGAAGGAAGCACCCCCTCTAGTCAGAGACCATATAGAGTTCCATATGTACCGAAGACAGAAATAGAAAGACAGGTCAAGGAAATGTCGAGTCAGGCATTATCCAACATAGCAACAGTCCCTTTGCAGCACCTGTACTCCTGGTACTAAAAAAGGATGGCAGTTGGAGGTTGTGTGTTGACTACAGGAAGCTCAATGAATTTACCATCAAGGATAAATTTCCAATTCCAGTAATTGAAGAGCTCTTGGATGAATTGGATGGAGCTATGTGGTTTTCTAAGTTAGACCTTAGGTCTGGATATCACCAGATTAGGGTTACAAGTGAAGATGTGCCTAAAACTGCCTTTAGAACACACCATGGGCGTTTAAAGTTATGCCCTTTGGTCTGACCAATGCCCCTGCATCGTTCCAAGCTCTCATGAATGAAGTTTTTGAGCCTTACTTAAGAAAGTCAGTCTTGGTATTCTTTGATGACATCTTGGTTTATAGTAAGACCATAGAGGAGCATGAGAAACATTTAAGGGAGGTGTTAGGAGTTATGCAAAAACATCAACTGTTTGCTAAGCTTAGCAAATGCTCTTTTGCACAAAAGGAGTTGGAGTACTTGGGACATGTCATTTCTGAAAAGGGAGTATCGGCAGATCCTCATAAGGTGGAAGTCATGCTACAATGGCCTGTCCCTACCAACATTAAGCAATTAAGGGGTTTCCTAGGGCTTACGGGTTACTATAGAAGGTTTGTAAAGGGATATGGCACTATTGCCAAACCTTTAACATCCTTGCTGAAGAAAAATGGATTCATATGGACTGATGATGCAACCACAGCCTTCAATCGGCTCTAGGAAGCAATGAGTAGTACTCTTGTGCTTGGTATGCCTGATTTCTCCTCACCATTTATCTTGGAAACTGATGCTTGCAACATAGGGGTAGGGGCTGTGTTAATGCAAAAAGGCCAGCCTATTGCCTACCTTAGCAAGGGGCTAACTCTCAAGAATCAGGCCTTGTTAACTTATGAAAACGAGTTATTAGCAATCATTATGGCAATTACCAAGTGGAGAGCTTACTTGCAGGGTAATCACTTCATTATAAGAACTGATCATCAGAGTTTAAAATACTTCTTAGAGCAAAGAGTCACTACTCTTCTTCAGCAAAAATGGTTAGCCAAGTTAATGGTTATGGACTATGAGATTGCTTATAAAAGGGGCACTAATAATGGGGCTGCTGATGCCCTTTCTAGACTACCTGCTGGGGATGGTGCCTGCCAAGTACTCACTACAGGATCACCTTCTTGGCTTATAGAGATAGCACTCAGTTATGAGGATGATGGAGCTGCTAGGGAGTTCTTGTTATCTGCCACTGATCAAGCCAACAATGGGGGCTGGACCCTACATCAAGGGCTTTTGAGAAAAGATGGAAAAATCTTTGTGGGATCACATAGAAATCTAAGGACAAAAATCATCAATGAGCTACATGGGGGAAGTGCAGGAGGGCATTCAGGAAGAGAGGCTACCCTCAAGAGAATTTCTCAGTTCTTTTACTGGCCTTCTATGAGGATGGACATTCAGAAATGGGTAAGAGAGTGCCACATTTGTCAAATTAACAAGTCTGAAAATTGCCATCCACCAGGGTTACTACAGCCCTTACCCATCCCTAGCCATGTATGGGAAGACATTTCCATGGATTTCATAGAGGGACTTCCTAAATCACATGGTAAGGATACTATATTAGTGGTGGTTGATAGATTGTCAAAATATGCACACTTCCTAGCTCTAGCTCATCCTATCACAGCTTCTGAGTTGGCCCAGGTGTTCCTTGATCACATATATAAGTTGCATGGACTCCCTAAGATCATATTAAGTGATAGGGACAAATTATTCATTAGCCATTTTTGGCAAGAGCTATTCAAGGGAATGGGGACTAAGTTACAGTTCAGTAGCGCTTACCACCCTCAGTCTGATGGGCAAACTGAGAGGGTGAACATGTGTGTGGAAGGATATTTGAGGCTAATGACGGGCCAAAGACCTCACCAATGGAGTAAGTAGCTTCCCCTTGCTGAATGGTGGTATAATACCACCTATCATACAGCCATTGGCATGTCGCCCTTCAAAGCTTTATATGGAATGGAGCCCAGGCAACTCAACATTCCAGAAGGGACATCAACTGCAGTGGCCACTGTGGGGGAATTTTTTCAGGGAAGGATGACCCTTAATACCATTCTCAAGGAGGCACTGGTTCAAGCTCAAGATAGATACAAAACATATGTTGATAGAAACAGGACGGAGAGAGAATTCGTAGTGGGAGATTGGGTGTTTTTGAAGTTGCAACCTTATAGACAAAACTCAGTGAATTTGAGGAGGAATTTCAAGTTATCCTCCAAATACTATGGCCCTTATCAAATCTTGGAGAAAATTGGAAAAGTGGCCTACAAATTAGCATTACCAACAGGCTCTCTTATCCACCCAGTATTCCATGTGTCCTTACTGAAAAAGAGAATTGGTGAAAACAAGGTAGTCAGTACAGACTTACCTAAAATTGGGACTGAAGGTCAATTTCTGCTGCAACCAGTTGCTCTGTTAGATAGAAGGGCTGTTAAGAGAAATAATGTTGCAGTTCCACAGGTGTTGATTCAGTGGTCAACTACATTACCAGAAGATGCAACTTGGGAGGATGCATCAGTGATCAATGCTCAGTTTTCTCAATTTTTGCCTTGAGGACAAGTCAAAGTTAAGGGGAAGGGAGTTATCATGGGAGGAGCCTCAAGGATTTATAAAAGGATAGAAGGAACGATTATAGCCGTTAGAAAAATAAAGGGTAGTTCAGTCATTTAGCCTGGAAGGGTATTTAGTAATTTCGCTTCAGGCTTGTGTCGTTCACGTGATTTGGCTACACAGTTGGAGGGGAAGAATCTAGCGCAACAACCTCACATGGCAACGCGTATAAAGGGAAGGGAACAACCAGTGAAGAGGGGTCGATGAATTTGTTAATTCCTTGTTTATTTCCTTCTTTTGTTCAGTTCAGTTCAATTCCAGTATTGTTATTTATTCATTTCCTTGTTATTTCACTGTTATCGTTTATTTCCTTATTAACAAAAGTCCAGAAAATCGTCCCAAAATTCTGTCACTGTTTGATTGCTAGTTTATTTCCAATTGATTCTGAGTGGCGCCCGTTACAGAGACCTGAGATGGTGGTGCTCAGCTAGATGCGATCGGTTTTCGCCGGACAGAGAAAAGCTGGAGTTTTAAATTTCCCTATTTTGATCTTCATTCTAGCTTGAGAGATACTATTATGGGAAATTGGGAGAGGGAATTGGAGGACAGGAAGAAGTAGGGTGGGGGAGGGGCGGCCATTGGAGATGAAGAAGATGGAGGGACTACCATAGATGGAGTGGGTGTTAGAAGATGGAGATTTTTTATTGCTCTCTTGTACTTGTATTTAGGGTCCGCTCCCGAGTTCTTAGAGGAGGGAAAGGAATGGAAGAGAAGAGAAGGGAAGGGAATTTAACATTTCATTTAAGTGCTCCCGAGTTTAGGAAGGAAAAAAATTTAAATTACATATTTACCCTTAATGAAAGAAGAGGAGAATTATATTTAAGGGGCAAAATAGGTATATCAACAAATATGTTTAATGAAATTTTCTTTCCTTCCACTTTCTTCCACTTTTAGGGTCTGCTTCCGAGTTTAAAATTGGAGAGAAAGGGAAAGAAAGGGAAGTAACTTCCTTACCTTGCTTCCAAGATTTTTTAGGGAGGAAGTTAAAAAAAAAAAGAAACGAAAATTTTTAGGATTTTCCTCCCAAAATTTCCTCTCAAAATTGAGAGGAATTGAAAGGAAAGAAATTGAAAATTTAATAATTTTTATTATTCTCCCACTTTTACCCTCACATATTTTTTGTAATTTCATCATTACTTTCATCAATCAAAGATGCATACACCATGTCCCTCCCTCACTTCTCTCCATCCTCATCTCCCTCACACAATCATCCACCATCATCAGCAACAACAACTTCACCTGCTAATTTGCCCTTTGTTGGTTCTTCTATAAAACAGTTTTGGCAAAAGTTGTATTTTCAATTATCACCAAATCAATATATAGTTACAAACTGAGAATTTGAAACCTAGATAAATACAAGAAAGATATACACTATCAAGAATACAAAAAAGAGATATGCTAAATATCTAAAATGAATGACAGAAAATATTCTAAGTATCAGACATTGATGGAGGATCATTGTGAGGATCATTGTGAGTATCAGAAATTGATGGAGGATCATTGTGAGGATCATTGTGATCCTTTACATTCTAAACCTCCTGATAAGAAGATCTTTAATTACCCTCTTCCTAATCAACGGGAATTAATGAGATATTAGCTACTTATCTTCCTTTCTTATGGAACTAGTATTGCACCCATGCGTTGCATGGTATAATCAAAATTTTGTTATATTAACATATTTTATTTAAATGATGTTATATAATTATAATATATTAATTATGTGTCAAAAATAATTTACACTGAAAATAATTTATAATAAAAAGTTAAAACTAATGAAAGTATACACAGGTTATAATTATTTAACCAACACAATTAATATTATAAATTTTGGAAGCTTTTTGTATTCACATTTTTCGTTATGTGAGAAACTTCGGTGATTATTCCATTAGAAATTGTTATTTTAAAATATTTTTCCTTAAATGATTTATTTTACTACTTTGTTATTTTACTATTCATTCTATAATTGTAAAATTGAAAATTTAGAATAGCAAGTGTATTTATGCATTTTTGCTAAAATAAATATTTTTAAAATATCTCTAAATCAAAAGTTTGATATTCATTTATTTTTTATTCTAAAAGGACAATCCATTTGAATTTGAAGTATTAACTTTGGAAAAGAATATAAATATTCTTATTATTCACTTTTAAACATTTAATTTACGATAATAAAAAAAATAGTGAAAGAAATTTAGTAAAAACGTTTATAACAATGCTTTTTATAAAAAAGACAGTTTTAAAACAAAAATTTCTTACATTGTAGTTTATTAAGAAACAAAGTAGTAATGATTAAAACAAAATCATCTACTTAGTCAAAGTATTTAGTAGCCTTATTATGACAACAATTGTATCGACTTTTGGTTCTTTTTATAATTTATATAATTTTGATATAATAAAATAAACAAAAATCAAAATTAACAACTACAATTAAAACTAATGTAACAATTTATCCAATTTTTTACTGAAATAAACTCTCCAAAAAAAAAATCTTAATTAAATCAACACGAAATAATGGCTCCTTCGTCGAAAAGTGCATGACACCGAAAAGTTAGCAAAGTCTTTTATGTATTAATATTTTCATCTATATAATGTGGGGGATCAATAGAACCTGTAAAATAGTAAATAATATAATAAGAAATAAAATAAACATGAAATAATAAAATTTCATCTATATAATAATGTGAGGGATCAACAAAAAAGTTCAGTTAGATTATACCCTCTCCATCCTATTATAAAATACACACTTACTATTTGCTCAGAAATTAAGGAAAATTGTTTATGGATTGATGTTGTGAGTATGGAAAATGAGTGGAGAGAGAAAATGAGTTGCCGTTTTGAGGATCATTGTGAGTATCAGAAATTGATGGAGGATCATTGTGAGGATCATTGTGATCCTTTACACGCCCCCGCAAGATGGACGGTTCGTAAGTGAGGCCAATCTTGGAGATGAGAAAGATAAACCGAGCCCGTGAGAGTGGTTTTGTGAGAGGGTCGGCAAGTTGGTCTTTGCCGGATATATGTTGAACACGAAGATTTCCAAGCTGAACTTGCTCTCGTACAAAGTGGAAGACGAGAGCTAAATGTTTCATACGTGAGTGAAAAATGGGGTTGGCGGAGTAGTTGGTGGCGCCAAGGTTGTCACTGAACACTACTGGTGGTGCTGAAGGGTGGATGCCGAGCTCAGCCAAAATGTTGTGAACCCATAGAAGCTCGGCAGTGGAGGCAGCAATGGCACGGTACTCAGCTTCGGTTGAGGAGCGAGCAATAGCTCGTTGCTTTTTGGAAGACCAAGTAACAGGATTGCGACCTAAGTAAACAATAAAACCTGTGGTTGAGTGGAAGTCGTCGTTGTCCCCTGCCCAATCGACATCGCAGTAAGCATGGAGAATGGGTGGAGACTGTTTGAAAATCTGAATGCCCAGGTGGATGGTTCCATGAAGGTAACGAAGTAACCATTTGAGAGCGGACCAATGGTTTTCTTGTGGGTGGTGAAGGAATTGAGCTAGCTTGTTGACTGGGAAAGCAATATCCGGTCGAGTGAGAGAGAGATATTCAGAGGGATTGCAGATGGGAGTACGAGGGTGGGCCGAGAGAGGAGGGTAGGTGGACATGGGTATGGGAGAAGGTTAAGAGTTGTCCATGTTATGGCAGGTGTAATCTCTACTCCAAGAAAATAGGAAAGAGGACCGAGATCCTTTAGAGAGAAGCGAGAGGCAAGATGATCAATGAAGGTTTCAAGAAAGGAGGTGGAAGGACCCGTAACGACAATATCGTCAACATAGACTAGAAGAAGAAGGTGTTAGGAATTTTTGTGGAAGGTAAATAGAGATGGATCGGCAATAGAGGGGTTGAAGACGAAGGAGATGAGGGATTGTTTGAGGGCGGTATACCAAGCACGAGGTGCTTGTTTGAGGCCATAGATGGCTTTGGAGAGTCAACACACATGAGAGGGTTTTGTGGAATCTTGGAAATTGGGGGGTTGGGACATGAAAACGGTTTCAGAGAGGCGGCCCTGGAAGAAGGCGTTGTTAACATCAAGTTGGCGGAGGGGCCAGCTATGGGTAATAGCTAGAGAAAGGATGAGACGTATAGTGGCGGGTTTGACTACTGGACTAAAGGTTTCAGAATAATCAAGGTCGGGTCTTTGGTGGAATCCTTTGGCAACAAGATGGGCTTTATATTTGTGGATGGTGTTATCGGGGTTGTATTTGATATGGAATACCCATTTGCACCCGACAATGTTTGGTGCTTCATGGGAAGGAGCTAAGGACCAAGTTTCATTACGCATGAGAGCGGTGTACTCCTCACACATAGCTTTGTGCCAATGAGGGGGTAGAGAGGGCCTGTTTAGTGGTGGTGGGAAGGGAGGAAGGAGATGAAAGGGCTGTGAGATTAGCATATTTATGATTGGGTTTTCGGATGCCATGGGAAAGGCGGGTTGTGATTGTGCGGGTAATTTGGGGCTGAGTTGTGGTGGCTGGAAGTGGCTCGGTCTGGGCAGTTTGGTTGTTGTCATTGCTTGGGGCGATAGAGGTAGAAGGGATTGGGTTGGTGTCAGAGACGGAAGCAGGAGGTGGATGGAGCTGTGGTTCAATAGTAGTAGGAGAGGGAGGTGGCGGAATGGGAGTTTGAGCAGGAGGCTCGGCTGGAGGATATGTGGGTTGTGGTAGTATAATAGGGATAGAAATGGAACACCATTCAGAGGGGGTAATGGTTTGAGAAAGGGTGGGTTTTGTGGTAAGAGAAGATATGGAAACTCAGTTTCAATAAATTTTACATGGCGGGAAGTGTAGATTTTGTGAGTTGTGGGATCAAGACAATGGTAGGTACATTGGGTGGGAGAATAGCCTACAAAGATGCAAGGGGTTGACTTGGGAGCTAATTCATGAGGTGTGTAAGGTTTAAGCCATGGGTAGCAAAGGCACCCAAAGCTTCTTAATTTTGTATAGTTCGGAGGGTTTTGAAAAAGTCGGAGATAGGGTGAGTCATTGTTGAGGGTGGGAGTGGGTAATCTATTGATGAGATAGGCGACAGTTGTGAGAGCGTGGGACTAAAGAGAGAGGGGGAGTTTTGCATGAGATAGAAGAGAGAGAGCGGTTTCAACAAGATGTCGATGTCGCCTTTCGGCAAAGCCGTTATGCTCGGGAGTATGGGTGGAGTGGTGAGGTGAGAGACTCCGTTTTGAAGCAGAGAAGGAGTGAGTTTTAAGTATTCACCACCATTGTCGGAGAAAAATCGAATGATGGGTCGGGAAAAATATTTCTCGACGATAGCTTTAAAGCGAGTAAAGGTGGCGAAAGTGTCAGATTTATTTTTGAGTGGGTATAGCCAAGTGTATTTGGTAAAATGGTCTACGAAGATCACATAATATTTGTAATTGTCATATGAGTAGAGTGGTGAAGTCCACACATAAAAAAAAAATGAGTTCAAGAGGAGCATGAGTGACAAGAGAAGAGGTAAAGAAGGGGAGTTTGTGGCTTTTATTAATATTGCAAGGATTACAAGAATTGAAATGACCAAACGGAATGTGTAAAGAAAATTGCTTATTTAAATGGGAGACAATAGGGGGAGGGGTGTCCTAGTCTATGATGCCACGATTGAAGAGATATTGGGGTGCTTAGATGAGCTTGGAGCGGTTGAGGATGCCAGAGATAGATTCCACGATCAGTTGTTCCGTGGAGAAGAATGCGGTGAGTCGAGATTTCCTTGATAAGAAAGGAAGAGGAAGAGAATTCAATTAGTGCATTATTATCTTTGCAAAATTGAGAAACAGAGAGAATATTTTGAGAGATAGAGGAAACATGCAAAACATTATTGAAACGAATATTGGAGTGGGAACAAGAAATGGAAAAACTACCTATATTGGCAATCGAAAGGGATGATCCATCACCAATAATGACTTCATCGCTTTCCATCATAGGGGTGGTGAAGGGAGAGTGTGGAGAGAGTATTTGTGAGATGGTGTGTAACGACCCTAACCCTAGGCACAAATTTTAGTATAATATGTTATGCTTTTAATATTAATGTTAACTCTATGTGTTTATTTTATGTATTTAAATTCTTATGTTAGGATGAGATGATGGAAGGATAGTTTTAAAATCCTTAGGTTAAATATGGAAATAAGTTAAATTATTTTGTTGGATATGGTAATTGAAAATAAATAAAATATGAGTAGCTAGGTTACTTGTGTAGAGGAAAGAAGTAAAATGTTGAAGTCCTTTATTTAAACATTTTGGGCTTTATTTTATTTTGGTGAAAGCCTTTCATTATTAGGGGCATGGGGGGGGGGGGACCATGCTTCCCCTTAATTTCCTCATTCTTTCCCTCATAAGTCAACCTTCCCCCATACCTCCCATACTCCTTCCCTTACTCTTTCACCTCCTCACTCTTTCTTCTTCATTTTTCTTACTCTCTTTTAGAAAACATCCATGGAAAACCTTCCATGAAAACTTCACCTCCCAAATCATTCCCAAGGTGAATCCTTCTCCATTTTCAAATCCAAGAGTACTTTGGTGATTGGTGCATCTAGGAGAGTTGATCAAGCCAAGAATAATCATCTTTCCATCTTGTATTTACTAGAGGTGAGTTATTATGACCTTTCCCTTCATTAAATGTTCATGAACTATTGAATGTTATTGTTGTTGTTATATTGATTTGTTGAGTGCCTTGGAACCCTTCTTGGAATTGGGAATTGGTAATTGACATAAAATGATGCTCTTGTTCATAGAAGTGGATTTAGAGTGTAAGAAATGGATGGAGTTAGTTTAGAAGGTTTAACTTGAAATGTGTTAGGAAAAGGGGTTGGAAATCTTGTGGAAAATAAGTTAGGTTTATGTTATTGTGAGTTTAAATGATTTAGGGTGAGGTTTGAAAAGTTGGGAAACTCTTTTGGTGATCATGAAATTAAAGAAGATTAAAAAGGGAAAAGAACCTAGGTAAACAAAGGTTTGGAAAATTATTTGGCTGGACAGGGGCTTGGGCGGTCGCCCAAGTGGTGATGAGCGGCCGCCCATCTATGCAGAATTGGGACTCTTGGAAATCCCTCTTGGGCGGTCGCCCAAGAGGCTATGTGCGGGCGCCCAAGAGGGCAGTAGATTGAATCCCTTTGAAAACCACTTGGGCGGTCGCCCAAGTGGCATGGGCGGTTGCCCATGGTGCCAGAACCTTTTAAGTCTCCTTTCTTGCTGATTGTTACCCACAACCTAGTAGCATGGCTCCTAACCATTGTAACTTAATAGAACCCAATCAAACCCGGATATGAAGTAACCCTTTTTAACTTAAGTTATATTAGGACACATAAGGGCACCTTAATTGGGTTTAAATGGAACTACGGAAGTACTCTATCCCGACTTAGAAATCCTTTGGCAGTTTATTAAATGTGACTCCAACTTGGTAGAGTTAACTTGGATCCTTATAGAGATAATATATTGTCGTATAATGACTAAGTAAGATGGGTTGATGATATCTCATTATCTTACTTGAGTACATATTCATGAATTGTATTATGCTTAGTGCATTACATAAATGTGGCACTCTGATTGTTGGTTGAACATGAGTATATTTTACCATGTAACTATATTGCTTATTTATGCATAGTGTTTTAAATAAATGTTGCACTATGATATTGGTTGAACATGAGTATATTTTACCATGTTGCTATGTTGTTTATTCCCTTTGTGGATTATAGTTCAAGTATCTATTATGTGCTTGAACGTGTTTATATTTTATGTGATTGAGGGGTATAATGGAATTCAATCAATTATTGATTTGTTCTCTAAGTGATTGAAGGTCCATCATACCTGTGACCTCTCCCCCTCTGCGGCCACAGACTGGGGTTATAGCATCTGTATTGAGCCGAAAGCCTTACAGAGTTGCTACTATCTTATTTGGTTCCCTGAAAAATGGGTCTTACAAGATGTGAATATGCCTAAGCGATTCACGGAGATGAGTTATAATCATAAGCTGTCTCGGTTATATGATATTGGTTCTGGTGGATATGCATTCACAGAAATAGTGGAGTATTAGGCCCACAGTGATACGACTTATGATTCAGACGGGAAAGGTAAACAAAGGTAACGGAAGGTGTTTACTGTTTTACCAATATGTGAGATGTACCTTGTTATGTGTTGCATCTTACCTGGCATATTGCTGCATTCATAATAGCTTGCTGAGATTTATTCTCACCCCTCTCCCTTTAATGTTTTTAGATCCTGAGACAGGCTGACCGGCCAAGTGAGGACGGAAAGGAGTTTGGACGTGGTATTTTGGGATTAGTCGGGGTATGTATAGGTTGGCATAGAAGATGTATTTTGTATAATTCCTTTATGGAGTTTGTGTGTATAAAACTTGGTTTCTACGTTATAACCAAAGTATTTTGTAATTAAAACAGGTTGTTACTTTTAAAGTTATTCAACTCTTCCTTTCATGTAGAGAGGAATGAAGTTATTTTGAAATGGTTATGTTCAGTATGTTTAGGTTGTAAGTTAAATCAAAGTTTTAAAAAGTCTAGGTGGTTTGAGTACTTTTGGGGACGCTCTAGCTCGGGACACGGGTTAGGTTCCGGGTTGGGGTCCTCACAGTTGGTATCAGAGCTCGGTTAGAGTTCTCGGGTAGAGTCTAGCTGAGTGAGAGTGTGTGATAATTTATGCCGAGTGTTTGATGCAGGAGTTTATTCAATGGCTAGAAATGAGGATGATCAGCACCAGGTTCCGGGCATTGTTGGTAATGCCGGGGGTGATGGAAATCCGAATGTTGAGACGATAAACATGTTCCGAGGATTTTTGCAAAATATGGCAGCACAAGGACAAGTACAGCAGCATCAAGAAGGCAGACATGGGCATGGTTTGGAAAAATTCGTCAAGATGATACCTTCAAACTTTAGTGGAGACCCAGATCCGGTGACGGCGGAGAGATGGCTTGAAGCTATGAATAAAATCTTCTTGGCAATGGAGAGCTCAGATGCAGAAAAGGTGAGATGCGCAGTCTTCAAGTTAGAAGGACCTGCAGAGCATTGGTGGCAAGTAGTAAAGGACGGCTGGGATCGGGATCTTACACCGCAGACTTGGGAGAACTTCACACGCAAGTTCCGAGATCATTTTATTCCAATGGTTACAAGAGATAAGAAGTTGAGTTTTTGAGATTAGAGCAAGGAGCAATGACCGTGGCGCAGTACTCAACAAGGTTTACGGAGCTAGCTCGCTATTGTCCACATTTGGTGCCGGAAGAAGAGAAAAGGATATATCGATTTGTGAAGGGATTAAGGCTAGAGTTTAGGAAATAGTTATTGACTCACGACTTCACAGATTTCCAAACAGCAGTGAATAAAGCCTATCGAATAGAGAATGACATTGACGAGCACCGGGGTAAATCTGAGGGTGGAAGTGGAAGTAAACAGAGATTTCAAGGCCAAGGTTCTGGATATAGTAGAAGGCAACAGAGAGGATCAGCATCGGGATTAGCAAGAGAAGAAGAAGCAGCGACTACAACAACTCGTTCGACTTCAAATCAGGTAAGGATTGTATGTGGTTATTGCAAGAAGATGGGTCATTCCGAAGACAAGTGTTAGAGTAAACAAGGGAAATGCTTGAACTGTGGAGAAATGGGGCACTACAAGAAAAATTGTCCTGTATTTCATCAGAGGTTAGCTTCGGGTGCCGGTCATAGGGGGCAAAGAGGTGGAATGAAAAGGGACAATGAAGGGAATCCAAAAAGGTAATGTTTAAAGTTGAATCCTTGTTTTGAGTCTTGGAGGGATAGATCCCTCAGCTGCCTTTAGAGGTAATATACCTGTCTCAGAAGTAGGGGTCATATTTTTATAGATCCCGGTTCATTTCATGCATATTTGGCATTGCATTTTGCTTAAACGTGGCATATATTGCATAAGATTTGTTTATGTGTTAGAGGTTTCTGCTCTTATGAGAGAGTACCTCGAATCTTCTTTGGTTTACCACTAGAGTGATGTGGTCATAACTGAGCATGTATTGCCAGTTGATTTAGTATGATTACCAATGTGTGATTTTGATGTATACTTGGCCTAGATTGGTTGAGTAGTGACCGTGCATTGATAGACTGTCGTATGAAGCGAGTCTTCTTTTCTATGCCTAATTGGTTTATATGGTATTAGATATAGATAAACCTTTATGTGGTATCCTTGCTATGTATGCATTAAGGATTGAAAAATTTTGGTTAAAGAGCGGGAAGATTAATTGGTATGTGATAGACTTGGGTAAGAAGTCTTCGAAAAATGTTATGTGCTAATTAGAAAAAAAACTTTAGATGTGCTTTATCAGAATATTCCATGGCGGCAGTTGAAGAAGTGAAATTATATATTGAGTTAATGTTAAAGCCTAATACCTATATCAAAAGTCTCTTATAGAAGGGAACTAGATATGATGTGGAGTTAATGAATAGGATTTTTTTTTTAAACCTTATCTTGATAGCTTTGTTGAATGCTTAATTGAAGTTGAGTAGAACATAAAAATAAATTGTGAATTTTGTTATCTACTCTTCAAGAAAAGAATTTGTGTGTGAAGTGTAGTAATGGTGAGTTGACTTGGGAATATTTCCGTCATGAGTCCGTAGTTCCAGGGTTGAAAGGGGTACTACCAAGGGGAGTATCAATGGATTCTTGAGAATTGTATTATCGTTGATTTAGTTAACCTAGAAGAGGTATCCAAGACGTAAGATGCCAATATGGGTGAATCATATAGGTGGAGATGAAGAATAGGTTGACTGCAGATCTGATCCTTATCTGACTAATGAATGTGAGAACTTGGTGATTTTTAATTTCGAACCAAAGGAAGGTTAGTTTGTGACATTATGTAAACTGGGAAAGTAATAACCTGTGTTTAGAGGAAGTGAAACAGACGGAGCAGAATTTTCTTAATTTCAACTTGGAAGTGACTAAGATTATTTTGCGTTTTACAAGTGGAAATTTTAATTATGTGCAACTAAATCCGGGATGTGTTACCAAGTATAAAAGTTTAAGGTATTTGTTAACTCGGAAGGAATTTAACAATAAGCAGAGTCGAGGGTTGAAATTCTTAAAAGACTTAAATTGTGTTATATCTTGTTACCCGGGAAAGTTATTGTGATTGCAAATGCGATTATCCGAAAGGCTTATGTGTCAACAAGTATATTCTTAGAGTTGCAAGGTTATATATTTTTGCGAATATTCAAGTTACCCTATAGTATGGAGACCTTAGAGAAAGTTCAACTATGATTCAGAATTTAAGGGGATTATCGGTTAGTTTCATGTGGAGATACCCAGGATGTTGTATGGAGTCAAGATGAAAATTTAACCTCAACTAGAATGTGTGTATCATTTATGCAAGAGATTAGAGGACCGGTTTTAGAGGAAGACCATAGATCTAGAATTGCGATTCATCAGAAAAAATTCGAAGGAGTATCAAGATTTGAAGAAGAGTTAGAAGATTCGAATGGGAAAGCATTGCGATGGAATTTTGTAACTGGACTACCTTCAACGTCGATGAAGATGGGTGTGTTGGAGTAATAGTGGATAGATAGATCAAGTCGGTTTACTTTCTACCTGTATCGACGAAGTATTCGAGGGAGAAATTAAAACATTGTGCATGTAGGAGATTGATTGATTTCGTGGAGTGCCAATCAACATTTTACCAGATCGGGATCGAGGATGCATTGTGTTTTTGTGAAGCTGGATGCAAGGTTTCGAGTTCTAAGACGAGTTTCAGTGATGCGTTCATCCTCAGGCAGATGTGCAGACAAAGAAGACTATCCAGATTCTTGGGAATAAGTTGTGTGATGTGTAATGGATATCCTTTCAACTTGAGAAGTTTATTTAACCTTAGTGAGTTTGCGTATATTAGTAGATTTCAGTTTAGTATTGAATTGGTAACGTATGGAACATTGTATGGGAGAAATTATCTTTATGATTCCTCATGTGTATGGAGTTCTTCAACTAATGATGATTAAGCGGATTTGACTTTTATAGGGAGGTCCCCTTCTTTAATTGATCGGTAAGGTAAGCAAGTTTAAAATTCGGGACGAATTTTCTTTAAGGGGGAGTGAGTGTAACGACCCTAACCCTAGGCACAAATTTTAGTATAATATGTTATGCTTTTAATATTAATGTTAACTCTATGTGTTTATTTTATGTATTTAAATTCTTATGTTAGGATGAGATGATGGAAGGATAGTTTTAAAATCCTTAGGTTAAATATGGAAATAAGTTAAATTATTTTGTTGGATATGGTAATTGAAAATAAATAAAATGTGAGTAGCTAGGTTACTTGTGTAGAGGAAAGAAGTAAAATGTTGAAGTCCTTTATTTAAACATTTTGGGGCTTTATTTTATTTTGGTGGAAGCCTTACATTATTAGGGGCATGGGGGGGAACCATGCTTCCCCTTAATTCCCTCATTCTTTTCCTCATAAGTCAACCTTCCCCCATACCTCCCATACTCCTTCCCTTACTCTTTCACCTCCTCACTCTTTCTTCTTCATTTTTCTTACTCTCTTTTAGAAAACATCCATGGAAAACCTTCCATGAAAACTTCACCTCCCAAATCATTCCCAAGGTGAATCCTTCTCCATTTTCAAATCCAAGAGTAATTTGGTGATTGGTGCATCTAGGAGAGTTGATCAAGCCAAGAATAATCATCTTTCCATCTTGTATTTACTAGAGGTGAGTTATTATGACCTTTCCCTTCATTAAATGTTCATGAACTATTGAATGTTATTGTTGTTGTTATATTGATTTGTTGAGTGCCTTGGAACCCTTCTTGGAATTGGGAATTGGTAATTGACATAAAATGATGCTCTTGTTCATAGAAGTGGATTTAGAGTGTAAGAAATGGATGGAGTTAGTTTAGAAGGTTTAACTTGAAATGTGTTAGGAAAAGGGGTTGGAAATCTTGTGGAAAATAAGTTAGGTTTATGTTATTGTGAGTTTAAATGATTTAGGGTGAGGTTTGAAAAGTTGGGAAACTCTTTTGGTGATCATGAAATTAAAGAAGATTAAAAAGGGAAAAGAACCTAGGTAAACAAAGGTTTGAAAAATTATTTGGCTGGACAGGGGCTTGGGCGGTCGCCCAAGTGGTGATGAGCGGCCGCCCATCTATGCAGAATTGGGACTCTTGGAAATCCCTCTTGGGCGGTCGCCCAAGAGGCTATGTGCGGGCGCCCAAGAGGGCGTGGGTGAATCCCTTTGAAAACCACTTGGGCGGTCGCCCAAGTGGCATGGGAGGTCGCCCATGGTGCCAGAACCTTTTAAGTCTCCTTTCTTGCTGATTGTTACCCACAACCTAGTAGCATGGCTCCTAACCATTGTAACTTAATAGAACCCAATCAAACTCGGATATGAAGTAACCCTTTTTAACTTAAGTTATATTAGGACACTTAAGGGCACCTTAATTGGGTTTAAATGGAACTACGGAAGTACTCTATCCCCGACTTAGAAATCTTTTGGCAATTTATTAAATGTGACTCCAACTTGGTAGAGTTAACTTGGATCCTTATAGAGATAATATATTGTCATATAATGACTAAGTAAGATGGGTTGATGATATCTCATTATCTTACTTGAGTACATATTCATGGATTGTATTATGCTTAGTATATTACATAAATGTGGCACTCTGATTGTTGGTTGAACATGAGTATATTTTACCATGTAACTATATTGCTTATTTATGCATAGTGTTTTAAATAAATGTTGCACTATGATATTGGTTGAACATGAGTATATTTTACCATGTTGCTATGTTGTTTATTCCCTTTGTGGATTATAGTTCAACTATCTATTATGTGCTTGAACGTGTTTATATTTTATGTGATTGGGGGGTATAATGGAATTCAATCAATTATTGATTTGTTCTCTAAGTGATTGAAGGTCCATCATACCTGTGACCTCTCCCCCTCTGCGGCCACAGACTGGGGTTATAGCATCTGTATTGAGCCGAAAGCCTTACAGAGTTGCTACTATCTTATTTGGTTCCCTGAAAAACGGGTCTTATAAGATGTGAATATTCCTAAGCAGTTCACAGGAGATGAGTTATAATCATAACTGTCTCGGTTATATGATATTGGTTCTGGTGGATATGCATTCACAGAAATAGTGGAGTATTAGGCCCACAGTGATACGACTTATGATTCAGACGGGAAAGGTAAACAAAGGTAACGGAAGGTGTTTACTGTTTTACCAATATGTGAGATGTACCTTGTTATGTGTTGCATCTTACTTGGCATATTGCTGCATTCATAATAGCTTGCTGAGATTTATTCTCACCCCTCTCCCTTTAATGTTTTTAGATCCTGAGACAGGCGGACCGGCCAAGTGAGGACGGAAAGGAGTTTGGACGTGGTATTTTGGGATTTGTCGGGGTATGTATAGGTTGGCATAGAAGATGTATTTTGTATAATTCCTTTATGGAGTTTGTGTGTATAAAACTTGGTTTCTACGTTATAACCAAAGTCTTTTGTAATTAAAACAGGTTGTTACTTTTAAAGTTATTCAACTCTTCCTTTCATGTAGAGAGGAATGAAGTTATTTTGAAATGGTTATGTTCAGTATGTTTAGGTTGTAAGTTAAATCAAAGTTTTAAAAAGTCTAGGTGGTTTGAGTACTTTTGGGGACGCTCTAGCTCGGGACACGGGTTAGGTTCCGGGTTGGGGTCCTCACTTGGTGTGTAGCACCTCTGTCGACTAGCCAAGAAGTCGGAGATGAGGAGTGAGGGGAAGAAGCCGTGTGAGCTTGGGGCTGATTTGGAGTGTGGGTGGTGCGGGGCAAGCGGCCAGAAGATGGGGGTGGAGGGAAGATGACACTTGGATAGTCGCGTTTGAATTGACGACACTGAGAGATCACGTGTCCAACAAACCAACAGCATTGGCATTTTCCTTTGAAAGGCACTGAAGAGGAGGAGGAGGGGGTGCAGGTTTGAGGTGGTGTAGGCAGAATGGGCAGAGGGTTCAGCTGGCTTGAGAAATGGCGAGAGTGAGTATGGTGGGATGAGGAGGGTGCATGGTGGGCGACATGGGCAGACATGGGAAGGAGAGGTTGAGTAGGTTGTTATTTTAGGGAGAGCTCATGGTGAATGAGCTTTTCACGGAGAGCTTCAAAAGTGATGGGATTGTCTCTAGCACGGATGGAGTCGATGATTGGTTTGTAAGAGTCATAGTCTAGGCCTTTTAGAACTTTGGCAATAACGTCTTCAGAGTCCATGGGTTTGCCTAGGATTGCAAGTTTATCGGTGCAGGATTTTATGGATTGCATATAGTCTGTGGTGGAGAGAGAGGATTTTGTGATAGAGTCAAGATAGTCTTTTAGTTGAAGGATATGACCACGTGAAGGGTTTGCGTAAGTCGTTTTGAGGATATCCCAAGCTTGATGAGAGGTGGTGGCTTGATAAACAAGGGGGTGCGACTGATGTGTCAAGGGTTCCTAAGAGGGCACTAAGAATGAGGCGATCTTGCCTATTCCAGGTACTTAGAGCAGGGTTTTTGGTGTCTTTGCCATCAACAGTGATAGTTTCGGGAGGGGAGGGATGGGAGCCATCTACGAATCCTAGGAGGTCCAAACCGAAAAAGAGGGAGGTTACCTGGGAGGACCAGCAGAGATAGGTGAGAGGTGTGAGGCATAAGGGTTTTTGAAAACAAAGGAATTTGGAACAAATGGTTTGATACCATAAAGCAGTTTTGGCAAAAGTTGTATTTTCAATTATCAACAAATCAATATATAGTTACAAACTGAGAATTTGAAACCTAGATAAATACAAGGAAGATATACACTATCAAGAATACAAAAAAGCGATATGCTAAATATCTAAAATGAATGACAGAAAATATTCTAAGTATCAGACATTGATGGAGAATCATTCTGAGGATCATTGTAAGTATCAGAAATTGATGGAGGATCATTGTGAGGATCATTGTGATCCTTTACATTCTAAACCTCCTGATAAGAAGATCTTTAATTACCCTCTTCCTAATCAACGGGAATTAATGAGATATTAGCTACTTACCTTCCTTTCTTATGGAACTAGTATTGCACTCATGCGTTGCATGGTATAAACAAAATTTTGTTATATTAACATATTTTGTTTAAATGATGTTATATAATTATAATATATTAATTATGAGTCAAAAATAATTTACACTGAAAATAATTTATAATAAAAAGTTAAAACTAATGAAAGTATACACAGGTTATAATTATTTAACCAACACAATTAATATTATAAATTTTGGAAGCTTTTTGTATTCACATTTTTCGTTATGTGAGAAACTTCGGTGATTATTCCAATAGAAATTGTTATTTTAAAATATTTTTTCTTAAATGATTTATTTTACTACTTTGTTATTTTACTATTCATTCTATAATTGTAAAATTGAAAATTTCGAATAACAAGTGTATTTATGCATTTTTGCTAAAATAAATATTTTTAAAATATCCCTAAATCAAAAGTTTGATATTCATTTATTTTTTATTCTAAAAGGACAATTCATTTGAATTTGAAGTATTAACTTTGGAAAAGAATATAAATATTCTTATTATTCACTTTTAAACATTTAATTTACGACAATAAAGAAAATAGTGAAAGAAATTTAGTAAAAACGTTTATAACAAATCTTTTTATAAAAAAAGACAGTTTTAAAACAAAAATTTCTTACATTGTAGTTTATTAAGAAACAAAGTAGTAATGATTAAAACAAAATCATCTACTTAGTCAAAGTATTTAGTAGCCTTATTATGATAACAATTGTATCGACTTTTGGTTCTTTTTATAATTTATATAATTTTGATATAATAAAATAAACAAAAATCAAAATTAACAACTACAGTTAAAATTAATGTAACAATTTATCCAATTTTTAGTGAAATAAACTCTCCAAAAAAAATCTTAATTAAATCAACACGAAATAATGGCTCCTTCGTCGAAAAGTGCATGACACCGAAAAGTTAGCAAAGTCTTTTATGTATTAATATTTTCATCTATATAATGTGGGGGATCAATAGAACCTGTAAAATAGTAAATAATATAATAAGAAATAAAATAAACATGAAATAATAAAATTTCATCTATATAATAATGTGAGGGATCAACAAAAAAGTTCAGTTAGATTATACCCTCTCCATCCTATTATAAAATACACACTTACTATTTGCTCAGAAATTAAGGAAAATTGTTTATGGATTGATGTTGTGAGTATGGAAAATGAGTGGAGAGAGAAAATGAGTTGTCGTTTTGAGTATAATATTTGAGTCTCATTAATATAAAAATAATAAAATATTTCATTTTAAAAAGTATATACTCCCTCCGTCCCACCCGACTTAGGATCAAATTCTATTTTGGGCGTCTCACTCGACTTATAATATCCCAAAATTGCAAGTTTATATTATTTATATATTCAATGATACTCACTTGTTATACTAATAATAACAATCTCCTTACTATGCCCCTGCTCATTCTCTCTCATATTTTACTTTTTATACTCACAATACCTCCTACATTCATTCTCTACTCTTATTATATTAATATTTCTTAATTCCTGTATCGTATGAGAAAATTCTAAATCGGATTAAACGGAGGGAGTAGTTTGTAGTGGGATGCCCTGTGAGAAAAGTGTGTAGTTTGTGGTGAGACAAAAAAAGTATATTTTTTAAAATTAAATAAATAATGCCAAAAGTATTCATGTTGATTTTTTTTTGTGAAAAAATCCATATTGATTTTTTTTTTTTGTGAAAAAATCCATATTGATGTTAAAAATAAAAAATAAAGGTTGATGATAAGGATAAATAATTGATAAAAAGAATATTGTCAAATTAAATATAAGCTCAATTTTTTGCAAGATATTTTAGTCTTTTATTTTCAAACATTTATTAGGACAACATTAAAAAGACTCTCAACAATAGCTTTTAGAATTATCATTATTTTGAAGAAAAAATCTTATTTTTAAATATTAAACATACCAAAAGACACTATTCTGTTTTTATATATATATACTCCCTCCGTCCCGCCCACTTAGGAAATTTTGAAATGGCACGGGAATTAAGGAATATTATTATAGTATTAGGAGAGAGAATGAGTGGAAAAAGTGTTGTGAGTGTGAAAAATTAAATAGGAGAGAGAATGAGTGGAGGGAATAGTAATTATAATGGTGTTGTGAGTATTAAAATAATGTAGGAGAGAGAATGAGTGGAGAGAACAGTGATTTAAGGCTTTCATTTTGGGAATTCTTAAGTGAAGTGGGACGCCCAAAATGGAAAGTTTTCTTAAGTGAGGTGGGACGGAGGGAGTATATATTACCCTCATGATAAAGTACCGAGTGAAGATCCTAGATTTCTAGCTTTCCTGCCGTCTCTATTAATCTGCATCAAGTTGAACCATTGGATTTACATTGAGGAACCAAGTTTTTTTCGTTATTAACAAATAAAAATTAGAGAATCATTAACATCCATGAACTCATCAGGACATATAACTGTAGTTGCTTGAAGATATATTTTCTCGGTTGTTTAAATTGCTATCAAGTTTCAGCTTTAAGTTGGCCCATCAAATTAGCCTCTTCTGCATCTTCGTAAAGTATGTTTGTGTTTCTAGATTTATTACTTCAGCTACAGATACGTTCATTTTACATATACAATACAAGAAGAGTGTTATTTCACTCCAATGCTCTTCAACTAGGTTTTTTTATAAATAAGGGTATAGAAGTTATTTTCTTTTTATTTTCTCTCATTTCATTTCAAAACTCGAAAGCATTTCATTTCAAAACTCGAAAGCATGAGGAGAGAACATTTTATTTTTCCTTTCATTTCCTTCCTAACTCGGAAGCACATCGGAACATCGAAAGAAATTTAAATTCACTTCCTTCCCTCCCTTTCTTTTCTCTTATTTTCCCTTCTCTCACTTTCTTTTCTCTTCATTAAAAACTCGAAAGCGGACCCTTAAAGGAATTGAAAGGAAAGAAAATTTCAAATATTTTCCTCCCTTTTCCTTTCCCTTCGTTCCATGTAAAACTCGGGAGCACAACTTGGAACCACTTTCTTTCTTTTCTCTCCATTTCTTTTCTCTCCGTTTCGAAACTCTAGAGC